>APFE030758862.1:23122-44378 GCA_000404065.3 Pinus taeda | reverse complement strand
TTTGGTCACAAAGCAGCTCAATGTGTTGCCTATAAGATAATCATGACTAGAGAAGCTCAAAAACAAAGAAATATGACTGGAATCATGAAAAGGACCTACAATAACTTTTCTGCTCTTGAAAATGAAATAGAATGTTCTATTTGTAACAACTTTGGTCACGAAGATTCTGAACGCAAGAGCAGGTTTCGGCAAACAACTCAGAAGGAACAAGCCTCAAGTGCCAAAACATGGAAAATGAAGGAACCGCAACCAGAAATATGTGGGATAGCCCTATATGCAGAGGACAAGAAAATCAATGGTACATCGACAGTGGATGTTGGAAACATATGACAGGTGATAAAGAAAAACTTCAATCATATAGTGCCTTAGAAAAGGAAAAGAAGGTCTCATTTGGAAATGATACCCCTGCGCTCATAAAAGGTAAAGGTTCTGTTCAGTTGAAAGAAAAGGTCAAAGCTAGAAATGTTATGTATGTTGATGGCTTGAAGCATAATCTATTGAGTGTCAGTCAGATGTGCGATCAAGGAATTGAGGTAATATTTCGATCAAATGGATGTAGTGTTCGTGATCTTGATACAGGAAAAATAGTGATCAAAGGCATAATAACTCCAAATAATTTATACATATTCAAAGAAAGACAACAACAATGCTATGATGAAAACTGGCTATGGCACTAGAGGTTTGGGCATCTAAGCTTCTCACAAATAAGGAAAGCATGCAAATACCAGGCAGTTCGTGGTCTTCCAGACACCAGAATTCCAGACAATACAATATGCAAATCATGTCAGTTTGGTACGCAAACCAGAACTAACTTCCCTGAGAAGGAAGGATCAGCTAGTAGGCCACTTGAACTTGTCCACACTGATGTATGTGGTCCATCTAGGAAAAGGTCACCTCGGGGAGAAGAATACTTTATATTATTCATTGACGATTTTTCCAGGATGTGTTGGATAGGACTTATGAAGCACAAAGACGAAGCCTTCGAAAAATTCAAATCTTTCAAAGGCTTGGTTGAAAACGAATCAGATCACAAAATTAAGTGCCTCAGGTCTGATAGAGGTGGGGAGTTTACCTCAAATGAATTTTTCGATTTTTGTGAAGAACATGGAATAAGAAGAGAATTCTCTACAGCTAGGACTCCTCAGCAAAAGGGAGTAGTGGAAAGGACGAACAAAATGGTTCAACAAATGGCTCGTGCTATGCTTGATGAGTCTAGAACTCCCACAACTTTCCGGGGTGAAGCTGCATTTGCTGCAGTTGTTATTCTTAACAAAACAAACGTCCGGGTGAACAGCACTCAAAACCCTCATGAGCTCTGGTATGGTGAGACTCCTTCGGTAAAATATTTCAAAATTTTTGGAAGCAAATGCTATATCAAAAATACTGATGAACATCTTGGCAAGTTTGAACCTAGAGCAGATGAAGGCATTCTCCTTGGTTACTCCCCCCACAACAAAGCATACAAGTGTATAATAAAAGGCTTGGAAAAATTGTTGAAAGTATTGATGTAGTGGTTGATGAAGAAGAAAACACTCCTAGGCAAGTAAGATCTGAAGATTTTGAAGTTGATGAGGACTATCCATCAACATCAAATCAGATTCATGATGAAGAAGAAACCCATGAGACACCAGAAGAATAGATAAGGATAGAAGATAAGACTCCATCCAGGCACGTTTAGAAGAATCATCCAGAATCTCAAATTTTGGGGCAGAAAGAGGCAGGTATACAAACAAGAAGAACAATTGCAGAAGCTTCAAGATATTTGGCATTTCTCTCCTCCACTAAACCACAAAATGTAAAAGAAGCATGCAAAGATGAATGTTGGGTCAAAGCAATGGATGAAGAACTTGAGCAGATTGAAAAGAAACACTTGGGAGTTGGTTCCTAGACCAAAATATAAGAATGTCATAGGGACAAAATGGATATTCAAAAACAAGTTGAATGAAAATGGGGAAGTTATTAGAAACAAGGCCAGACTTGTTTGTAAAGGGTATGTTCAACAAGAAGGAATAGACCTTGAAGAAACTTTTGCTCCCATTGCTAGATTTGAGGCCATCCGAATGTTCCTTGCTCTCTCAAGCTTTCAGAAGTTCAAAGTATTTCAAATGGACGTGAAATCAGCTTTTATGAATGGAGACCTAGAAGAAGAAGTGTATATTGAGCAACCAGATGGATTCATCCTTGGAAATGATCCAAAACTTGTATGCAAATAGAAGAAGGCTGCCTATGGTCTTAAACAAGCTCTAAGGGCTTGGTATTATCGTTTGGACAAATATCTTCATCAACAAGGTTTCTCAAAAGGATCAACAGATAGAAATCTTTATACAGAAATTGAAAATAACAATGAAGAAGCTATGAGTCAGAACTTTGCCTTGGTAATGCAGAAAAAATTCAAAATGTCCTTGCTTGGAGAACTGACATATTTTCTCGGATTACAAATCCAACAAAATGAAGGCAGTATCTTTTTATATCAAACCAAGTACCTCAAGCAGATTTTGAAGAAGTATGGCATGGAAGATTTGAAACCAGTATGTACCCCTATGGTTACAGGATGGAGCCTGAGTGCAAATGATGAATCAACAGCAGAGCATCAACCAACTTATAGATCCATGATTGGAAGTCTGCTCTATCTAACAGGTACCCGACCAGACATCATGCATGCAGTGGGAATGGTTGGAAGATTTCAGGAAAATCCAAAGGAAACTCATCTTCAGGCAGTAAAGAGAATTTTCAAGTATCTTCAAGGAACTCAAAACTATGGCCTATGGTATCCAGGGATACCAATCTCACTCTTCATGCTTATACAGATGCAGATTGGGCTAGAAGCATGGATGACAAGAAAAGCACTAGTGGTGGTGCATTCTTTATGGGTTCCAGATTAGTATCTTGGTTCAACAAGAAACATAGTTCGATTGCTTTATCTATAGCTGAAGAAGAATATGTGGCTGCTGCATCTTGTTGCACACAACTCTTTTGGATGATGCAAACTTTGCAGGATTTTCAAATCACATGTACTCCACCTATCTCCATCTTATGTGATAATACAAGTGCAATCAGCATTTCAAAGAACCTAGTCATGCATTCAAAGACCAAGCACATACCGATCAAGTATAATTTTCTATGGGAACAAGTGCTGGAACAAAAGGTCAAATTGGAATATGTTCCCTCCAAGGAACAAGTTGCTGATATTTTCACCAAACCACTACCCAGGGAGACATTTGAATACCTCAGACAGAAGCTGGGGTAGTTGATGCATCATCTTGCTGTTGAAACCTGTCTGTTTCAGAGAAATATGGTTGTATGCGAGTTGCATGAGGAGGACTCGCGTACATACGTTGGTTTATGCAGATACAGTCGCGTATATGATGGTTTGAAGGAAATCAGTGGGGACAGACTCTGGATGAAGAGAGTCTGATATGGGTCTGACAGAGACCATCTGGCATAGGTTCAGGGGGAGCAGATAAACTTCTGATAATGCATTGTTGGCATTACATTAGAAGCTTTTGGTTCCAGTACACAAGCTATTTTGGGTTCAGGTGGATGAACTACAGAAGGAGAACATAAGGAAAACATGGTTGCTGATCTGTAGAGTGATTGATAGATGTTGCTGATATCAGTTATTAGTGAATTTCATAAGTCTTGCTATTTCGTCTCTATGTCATGTATATCGTTTATTGTCAAGGTCATGTAACGACCTATTTTGGTTTACCCACTATGCATGGGATGAATGATGTAATGTACTTGGTTGTCTTATGTAAATTTATGGTGTATCCCCACTTGGTTGGGTGATGGATGTATGTATAGAGTCTGTTGGTGATAGGAAGGTCTTTTATGATGTATAAGTCATGGTTCTTCTTGAAGAAAATCTTTTTGCAGATCTTGGCTACAAGTCAGGGGGAGCTTGGTCAGCACAACACAACAGAGATTTCAACATGTACTCAGGGGGAGCACAACCCTTTGCCCTTGATGACAAAGGGGGAGAATGACTTTGAGGATCTTGGGGTTGCCATCAAGTCCGAAGGGGGAGATTGTTAGCATTATGGCACAAGTTTGGCGCTATGGCACAGGTGTTGTCCATGATGGCAACTCACTCTGGTGACAGATCACAGTTCAGGCACTCAGAAAGAAGAAAAATATATATACGCAGGTTCACCTTGATGAAGTCACGTATACATGCCGGTTAGACGTTCTGAAGTCGCGTATGTGTATACACGCACTTTCACGCAAGAAAAACTGCGTACATGTGGGAGAACTTATTTTTGGTCCGTGGTATTTAGTCCTTGGTATTTGGACCTATGGTTTTTGGGCCATGGTATCTCGTCAGAAGTGTTGATCCCAAGTATTGAGTCCATGGTATTGATTTGTTATGGTTTAGGACCGTGGTATTGTGAAAGGCCTAAGACTATAAAAGAGGAAGGAGATCATTTGGCAAAGGAGAATCTGAATGAATTGAATATCTGATAAAGTGCTAGATCTGGAATACTGGGGATTGGGTTATGGTGTAGATCTAGATTTGAATGAAGGAGGAACCTCAGCGCAAGGAGAAGGATAAGTTCTATTGAAGGGTCAAAATCTTAAAGCTTGAATAATAGTATCTTTGAATGATTTTGATCTGTTATATGTGGTGCATGCTTGATCTATAAATCTGGTAATCTTGGTTAACTAATGTCTGAATGATTGGAAGAGTGAATTATCCTTTATAGATTTGTACCCAGGTTCAGTGAAGTGAAGGTGCGTATACACGCTAGTTCTGTGACTAAAAACAGCGTATACGCAGGTTGGTCCAAACACAGAAGCATATGCACGCAGGTTTCTGGTTATTAAAGTAGCGTACATCTCTTAAATTGTGTTCTAGCTGCTTCTGTTTATTGCTGGAATGTTCTGGGTTCATAATTTGGTGTGTGGTTACTGTTACTATGTTCTGGGTACAACTATCAGAGAAGATTCTATTTGATTCAGGGTTAATTGGTGAAAAGGAGATTGTTTGATGATTGATTGATGTTCATGGATCTAGTCTAAAAATTTATGAAACGTGGTCCCTGGAAGAAAAGAGAAGGTTGTAGCCTTCTACAAGTAGTAGCCTGCGTACTAGTATCCCAGCTAGTACAAGAGCTAAGGGGGTTGTAGCTCCCTTCCAAGAAAATCTGGAGAACGAGAGAGGGTTGTAGCTCTCTGCAGGTAGCAGCCTGCGTACTGGTAAAGGACTGCACCAATATAGAAACATTGTAAAAGGAAGTTTCTAAATAAAGGAAGATAAAGGCAAATTGCAACAGGTGGTTTTCACCCACATTGGGTTTCCACGTTATATATATTGTGTTCATGTGTGTGATTGTCTTCTGCTCCGTTTCACTATTTCTGGTTACTGTTTATTTGATTATGATACATAGATTAATGATCAACATTTGTAAGATAAATTAAATTATAAGTCTGCATGGTATACGTGGGTTTCCTTATCTGTAGTTGCGTATATACGCTGTTTTCACTAACTGAAGTAGCATATATGATCTGGGTTTGAAAAAGAAAATAATTGACTTGATAATACTGATTCACCCCCCCTCTCAGTATTATTTCCAACACTTTCAACTACTCGTCACTCATCTTGTACCAGCTCCTAACCCACGACAACTTTCTTGTGGAACGGTAAAGCGAGGCGGTGTGATTTTTGCTGTAATTATAAACGATTTTGAATTTAAAACCGTCTGCTCACCCTAATTGTAGCTCATAAATGCGACTTTGGCGGTTACCCTACTGCATTAACTGTCCGCTGGCCACTCCAATGCATCTTAAATGGGCCATCATGTCATGAATAGTACCAACAACGGTTTCTTTCCACGTTTCCTTCGCGACAGTTAATCCCCAGAGACACAGGTGTGGTTTTTGTATATATACTACAACTATGTCGCGCAACTTCACAGTAGCCTCTTTTATAGTCTCGCGCCCCCTTCCAACTGCATGGGGCACCGGGACTGGTCCTTGTATGGATAGTTAGGTGGGCGAACCCCTCATGCAGGTCTTCCATTTCCTGGCTAGCCTGAACTTTGAGCACCCTTTATATTCCTTTGATTTTACTAGCATTAGGCAGTGTGTGTGTTCCTATTCTCCGAGGTGCAACCATAGCCATGATAGCACGGTTGCTGCCTGTAGCAAAGTAGAAAAGCTAGCCCAGTTCGGTTCCTTCATTATCTCCTTTGCATAGCCCATATAAGTGACTTCTAGTTGTAGCTTATCAATTACTTCATCTAACTTCGTACTTTGCGCTCGAAGTCTAGCCCCTATTTTTTATAATTTAGCAAGTTGCATTTTACCATGCCCAATGGCTGCCCAGAGTTGTTGTATCCTTTTGTGAATGTTGTTACTGGTAGGGTGAGTTGTATCTGTGGTGGTACGTTCAGTTGTAGAGATACATCTCCTCCTGGTCACGCACTCCTGCTATTCACGCAGATCCAGTTGGTTTGCTATGCGCCTGCTCTGCATCATTCGTTGTTGATGGATGATCGCCTTATACCACCATGGCCGCTGCGCACGTCCTCAAAGCTGCACCTGGAACCACCACCTATGTTGCATCTTTTGTGGCTCCCCATCTAGTGCGCACAACACATTTGTCGACACATTATCTTGTGCTTGTGCCACACATGTCGTGCTTCGTTGGATAAGTTATCCCTCAGCTGTCACACCACTAGCTGTTGGTCACTACCTTTCTTTTGCAGTTACACATCGTAATGACCGAACCATCATATTATAGTTGAGTGTCATACTTTTCTGCAATCAGTTCTACCAGTGCTTGGTCTCTTCATCGGAATTGTCTGTGCATGTGCTATCACGTTCCCACGAGATTCTTCTACCGTCTATAGAATAGACCCGATCTTGTTCTTGCACTGTTATTTGATAGATGCAGTTGAGTTTGTCGTCACTTTCCTCATCACGCATGGGTTCAGTGAAACGGGCTCCTTTTGCTGGATCCAACGGAACCAATACCCGTAGTGACTTTTTTTCGAATGTCATCTTTTGCTTCTTTAAATTAATGATCCCTTTCATGTCCGTAGCCCAATCAATTCCGAGCAATGTAGGGTAAGGATTACTATCATCAACAATCTCTATAACTTTGAAATCAGTCTGGGTACTTACACCATCGATGTCCACAGTTACTCCTTGCAGTCCGCCCATTGGTAAGATCTTTTGTTAGTTAGCCATTCCTAACTGGATCAGGGACCATTGAAGTTTAGGCTTACCCATGCACTCCCATGTTTGTTTAGGCAATACATTCACATCCGAGCCTAAGTCTAGGATGACCTGATCCATTTCATAGTCACCAATTTGTACTGTTAGTCTCATTTCCCATCCAGTGCATAGAGCTTGTCTTCCTATTTTTGGACAACCTGCAGCTTGCCCGCTTCGGCGCACTGAGTGATTAGTTCCTGCAGCCCTTTAATAGCTCTGCTATCGCACAACAGCTTCATGCAGGTCTCTAGAAAGGTAGTTATCATGGAAGGATCCATCCCTTGATCAATTTGGTCCCTTTGATCTAGCGAAGAACTGTCCGTGAAGCTCTTCTGAGCTTCCTTAAGCACCCCCTTCTCTTGCTCCTATTCTGCTCCAGATTTCGTTTGGGTAGCATCGCGCTCCTTCCTGTATTCTATGAGCTCTGTTTGCATATCGCCCCCCTGTGGCTGTGCCACTCCATAATACCATATTTATGCTGGGGTCCTCTTCACAGGGTTATGATCTCTTCATTTGGACATTTTGAGTCGGTGTAGGTGGTAGCACTCCTTTTTCGTGCATCTGTGCAATAAGTTTTGGAAAATCTACCATTTTGTGATCAAACTATTCACAATGTGAGAAATAGACCCTGATTGGCTTGGTACAGTCACGCGCGTAGTGTCATGGCCCTCCGCAATTATAACAGATCAGTTGTCTGTAGCCCCGCTCGGGCCCAATGCCTCTTCCTCGGCCTCGTCCTTAAAATCCTCCACGTGCCCCTAGAGTGGGGTCCAACCCTCACACTTTAGTCTGTACTCTATAGGTCGGGGTTCTTTCCATCATTAAATCATAGCTCTGACACGTTCTCTCATCATGACCTATCGATCGACAAAAAATGTAGTACAACTGCTACGGAGTCTGGGTATACTTCTGCAATAGGTGGCAGTTATCTATTGCGTGTTCCCCCCTACTTGACAAATCACACACCAGAGTGTGCAATGTTTGGTCCTTCTTGTACTTCCAATTTTAATGGCATCAGGCCTCCCCCTGCCCAGTAATTCACGAAGACAGGGCAATGGTCCTTATCATGCCCTTATCTCTTACATTTAATACAACCTATCTCTGCGTGCACCTCATGTTGGAACACCCTTTCTTGCTTCAAGCTTTGCATTTCCAAACTCAAGTTCTGAAGTTGTGTCTGGGTTTTTTGAACTCCTAATCCTAGATCTATTATTGGGGCTTCGTGCAACCTCATTGTTGTTTCTAGCGCCTCATCTTGGGTTGAGATCTTCTGTTGGGACAAAGCCATCCTCAGATGTGGTGTTAATGATGCGATAAACCAAGCGCAGTGTTGCGCATCTGATAGTGTCATATTTGCCTCGGGAATGGTACTCTTTAGCCTCTGATCTAGATCCCACAGGGTTTCACCAGGCAACATTGCTATTTCTTTGAACCCAATAACCAACTACACCTCTGACTTTGACCGACCAAATTCTTTATTTAGCGCTTCTTGGATTGCCACCATTCCCTCATTTGGGTGGTCGGTTGAGTATTTTATGTACCATGTCAATTCGCAATCTTGTAGTGCACTAACCAGGGTAGCCTTTTTCATATCCTCATTTGTTATACCTTGCATGTCCCATATAGATTTTATAACAAACCAGAACCATCCTGGCTCCTCATCCCCTACTCCCTTAAATATCGGCAGCTTGAATGCGGTTTCCATCCCAACTCTTGGTGGTAGGGGGGGTGGGGGTGGTGTCGGTGTGGATGGAGTTGAGGTAGATGATGCAGGTGGTGGTGGCATGGATGGAGGTGGTATCAGCGGGTAGCACTCCTTAATCAACCATACCACACTTCTTGGTGAGAACCTCACGGACTCCTCCTCTCTCTCCTGCGAGATAGAATTCAGAGGGTTGTTCTGTACTTCTCCAGCTCCTCGATAGCCCCTTCCACTTCGTGTTACTCTAGACATAAATCTACACACATAACCTATTTTTCACACAACAACATCTTAATCCAAGTATTCAATGATTTGATATATCTACCCCTCAGTCCTTGGAGAAATTTCCTCTCCGCTTCAGTGTAGCTCACAGTTGTATCTATCGCGAATTTGGTGATAAACCCTCCTACGATCCGATCCAACCAGTGATCTACCACGCGTGCAAGTTTATCTTCAGTGGTTTCTAGCCTGTGCACCAGTTCTGGAGTCCACACAATAGGCTATTCTAATCTGCACCTCCCCACACTATCAGCTAGCTTCGCGATCCACTCGTACAATTCTATAGGAAATGTTACGAAGAAGATCTCGTGTATATCTGTGAATATGTATCGGTCCAACCAATCTTCCTCTAATATTCGCATATTTCTGTTTTCCTGAACTGTGAACTCGTGAAGATTTAGATCCCACCACTCTTCAAACTCATTCTTTGTAGGATTCCAATTTTCCCACATTAGACACCCCTTAGGTAGATTCCGATCCTGGAAACAAAACCATTTGTTGGCTTATAAGGTCCTGACCCAGGTTCGGAAGAATTATTTAGCCAAACAAATCCCACAGCTACTGGCCCTTTCGGCAACAGCTCGCGGAGTGCAAACTGAGGTCTCACCCAAGGTAGCAGGGAAGGTGCTAGAACTAGGTTTCTACACCCTTGGGATGTCTAGATGTGGTCTGGAGATTTCACACTGTGTTCTACAGCCTCGCACTGCACTGTATCTGCGCAGATCCAAACTAACGATTATGGTTTATTAGCATGCCATATACAGATCTATTTTATAAGCACTATAAATCAAATCTACTTAACAGGGTCTTTAAGCAAACATTTAACAAAATCAACCAGTTCGCGTACTTACATTAAACCAATATTCATATATATTCCAAATGTAAGCACATGTGCATAGAATAAATAGTTATGTCAATCATTCAATAACCCAGATTCGTGGCAACTCAGATTTAATCACAAAATTACAGAAACAACTTATCTTCAATTATTTTCTTTCACCATTACATCCCGATCTGCCCTGCGCACTTAGCTGCAGGGGCCCGCGCACACAGTTGCAGACTCTACTATGCCTCTGCACACACAATTGTAGAGCCTCTATCCACTACCCAGACTCTTGACTCGGACTTATAGACACTTTCACAGAAAACCCATTACATTTCAGATCCAAAATCATACCAAAACTTCGCTACCTCTACCCATAGAGGCATGCTCTATTTATACATTTCTTTGGCCCGTGATCCAAGAGCGGGCCGACTCTACTTACATTTCTTCACCATATACCTGGGCGAACTACCCTTCAACCTATTACAATTTGTGCTCCGCGCATCTTGCGGAGCCTGTACCCTATTTTCACCCAAAATTGTGCGCTTCAAGCCCCATAACCATTGTGCAGGGCTTCTGCTACCCAACATTGTTAGTTTAGCCCCTATTATTATTGTTATGCCCATGTAGCCCTCATATTGCTATTGTTGTGCCCCATAGAAGCACAATATTGTTATTGTTGCGCCCCATAGAAGCACACTATTGTTATTGTTGTGCCCTTACATTATAATTGTTATGTAGGCTTTGATTATATTATGACCCCTTAGACTCCTATATATACCAAGGAGGTCTTTTCATTTGCATCGTTCAATAACTGGTCATTTATGTAATGTAAATAAGGTTTCCCCCTCGAAGAGGATAATTTTTAAGTTGTTGATCTATCTTTTCTTTAATCTTTGTGAGCTGGTTGTCTAAAATTTGGTACTAGAGCTTTGGATTCTAGGGTTTCTCTTCTTCAAACAGGCCATCTTGGAATTTCAGATCTTGGTTCGCCATATATTTAGAGATATGATCTGAGGAAGTTATGGTTTTTGTAGGCTCCATAATTCCATCTCAAATAGGTGACCTAAGGAAAATCGTCTTAAATTTCTCTCCTAGAATCGGATTTAAATTTCGTAAAAAGTGACTAAAAGTGCACCTGCTATATATTTTTCTTATTATTGTCAGGGCAGAAGGTTGACATAGTGGCACATGAAACTCCATAAAAGTTCACTCTATTAAACCAATCTATAATCGGGTCATTTTTGGAGATTGGGCATAACTCTTTCTTTAAGAATCCAATATCGATCTAACTTGTTAGGTTAGAAAGAAGACCCAAAGGGCTACCACAAAATAGAAGTGTAGGCCTTGAAGATCCAAAATTATGGAGATATAATAATTTCAATATCGATCTCCTAAAAAAGCAAGAAAGAGGTGTGCATTTTTTTAAAGTTTGCATAAATTTTGTTTGAAAAATTAGTTTGAAGTGATTCAAAGGGAATAGTGAAGCATATATATCATTATTTTATTCCAAAATGCCTCTAAACAAAAATATGGGCACACCTAGTAAACAACCTGAAATCTCTTCTATGATATATGAAGAAGAGGAATAAATGCAACATGATATATCAAAATTATGAGGCCAAGTGCAACAAATTTCACTCTCACAAAGAGTAACCAAAAATGAAATAGAAGCTAATATGGATGGTTTGAAATACGACAAAAAAGAAATGATGAATGTCAACATGGAAGGTTTGATGGTTTAAAAACAAAAATGAAAAGGGACTTGGAAGGTTTGAAGGAAGGTTTGACAAAGTTGCTACAAGAAATGTTTCCTAGTAGTGATAAGGTACTCCATAAAAATCAAGATGAGGATAAAAGGAATACAAATTATAATTTTAGAGACTCCCATAGTGGGTTGAAGACTAAACACATTCTAAATATTGATATGAGGAAGTTTGATGGCAAGGATTCAGTGACATGGATACTACAAATGGAGCAATTCTTTGACCTACATGATGTGTCAAACACACAAAAGGTACACATTACATCTTTATATTTAGAAAAAAATCAATTTGTGTGGTTTCGATGGCTTTGTCTCATAAATCAATTGTCAATTGGACAATTTTTGCTAAATAATTGGTAGCACATTATCAGGATACAAATCGAAACACCTTCTTTATCTAATTGATAAATCTGAAACAAAAGGGTTCAATGGCAGAGAAGATTGAGGACTTCTAAAAATTGAATATCAAGGTAAATGATATTCCATAGGAGTATATGATTGATTTCTTCATAGGTATTTTAAATGATAAAATCCAACATGAGGTTCACCTTTGGGAACTTGATTCATTTGAGAAAGTATTCAAGGTGGCAAGAAAAGTTGAAAGAAAAATTATGGAAACAAGGAAGTCTACCATTCACAAGTATAAATATGGAAGTGTTCCTTCTACTAGCATTCAACAAACTACAAGGTTGAAAAAACAACAATTGGGGGAAAAAATAGAAAAATGGATTTGTTACAGTTGTGATAGCAAATACACTAAAGGTCATTAGTGTGTTGATAAGAAATTATTTTACATATATTGTGAAGAGGAGGAAGAAATATAATAAGAAGAATCAAAATAAAAGGATATACACTAGGAACCAACCCCAGAATAGGAAGAAATTAATCAAACGATATCTTGTAATGCATTGGTGGGAATTATCACTCCTCAAAATCTCAATATAGGAGGATATATCAAGAATAAAAAGCTAATAGTGTTGATTGTTTTGGTAGTACCCATAATTTCATTCATTTTAAGATACACAGGGAATTGAATTGCTTTCTATATCCAACACCAGTGTAACAACCCTTGTGAAAATTCCATGTAGTAAATTTTAAAAACAATAACCACAGATGATTGGGACAATTATTCCACATTGAATGTTGGGCAAGACATCCTAGGGGGTGTTCACTTGGTTGTTTATGGCTAAGGAAATTGGCAAAGGAAATGGCTAAGCATTAAAGAGGCAAAAAGGTATTTCGACACGTTTATTTATGAAAATAATGGAAATTAGGAGAAAAAGGAAGTGAAAGGTCACAAGTTGCATGTGAGGAGGAAAATTAAGGAAAATAATGGAAATTAGGAGAAAAGTAAGGTGAAAGGTCACAGGTTGCATGTGAGGAGGAAATTGAAGGAAAATAATGGAAAATGAAGAAAATAGAGGCCTCATTAATAAAAAGTCTTATGAGGATCAGTGGGCAAGACTTGGTCAGTTCAGTTTTGGAGCTCTCTCATTATTCTCTCTCTCTCTCTCTCTCTCTCTCTCTCTCTCTCTCTCTCTCTCTCTCACATACTCTTGATTACTTAGAGTTTTCTTGGAGCACTCTTGGATGGTGTGGCATACTTGGATTCTTGGAGCAAGAAGGCAAAGGAAGAGCAGGAAAGCACAAGAAGGCATCGACATCAACAATCAGATTTTCTTGCAGGTACCAAGTTGCACGTATGATTTCTTCATTAGTTTTGGCATGCATGGCACATGCCTGTGGTTTCTTGGTTATGATCTATCATTGGCATGGAGGATTGCCTGGATTGACAGTGGATTGCCTAGCCTTGCCATTTCTTGGATAGACATGGTGATTGTGGGTTTACTTTCATTGCTGTGTTTTGGTTGGTTCTCATTTTTCCATAGCTTGGGTTGAGTTATTCATCTTGGAAGCCCTGGTTGAACAAACGCTTTAGAAGCCTTGTAACAACTTGGGTTGAGTTACTAGTCCTGCAACCCTGGTTGGACAAACACTCTGGAAGCCCTTGGTGGGTTGAGTTACTAGTCCTGGAAGCCTTGGTTGGACAAACGATTTGGAAGCCCTGTATAAGCTGTGGGTTGAGTTACTAGTTGTGGAAGCCTTGGTTGGAAAAATGCTTTAGAAGCCCTGGAAGGCTTGGATGGAGACCAATTTGATGATGCTCTTTGGTGATGTACGACCGTGAGGTGGAATCACTGTTCGATGGGTTGAGGTGGGTGACCTTTGGAAGCCTTGTATGAGTTTTGATTGATGTGTTCTCTGAGATCCCACATTCATGCTTGGAATATGGCACGAGGGTGACTGGGTGAAGAGAGACTTGGCTCAGCCAATCTATGGTTGGGTGGAACGTGGTATTCCCATCTTCGGTTGGTTCATTGCATTTATTAATGAAAAAAATTCATTCCCTTGATTTTCATGTGCAAATGTACTGATGTATATATGGATTTTGATGGTTGATATGTTTATTGTATTTATGTTTGTATTATGTTTTTTTTATATGCACATTTACCCCGAAGGTTGTTGAAAAGTGGTATCAGAGCATGGTTCAAACACTTGGATTGGATGGGCTCTATCATAGGTAAAATGAAGAACAAAGGTTAAATTTTAGACCTTTATGTCATATCTATTATAATTTTTCTTCTGTCGAATATTAAAAGTAAAAAATTATTCCATACTGAAGGTAAATCCCACTGATAATCTGGTAAAAATTTCAGATATTGGTTCACAATACTTTAGGAATTATGATCTAAGGAAGATGACCTTCCTGAATGCACCTTTAAATAGGTCACATTGGCATTTCTGCAATAAATTTTCTTATGTAGGCTTTCAGAAGCTGAAAAATCGTCCACATTGAAGGGACATACCGATGATTATGTGGTAGAAATTTCAGATAGTGAGTCACAATATTTTAGGAGATATGAGCAGAGGGACTCAAGCCTTATGAATGCTCCTAAAATTAGGTCTCAAATAGGTTACACTGACATTTTTGTTAGAAATTTTATTCTATGCACTCTTAGGAGCTAAAATCTTTTCCACAACGAGAGAAAATCCCGCTTATATTGTGATAAAAATTTCAGACATTTATGCTATATTATAGGATATATGACCAGTGTAAATCAAGCTTTCTAGATACTCCTAGAATTGTGCACCAAATAGGATTGTGTTGGTATTTTGTTATAACTTTTCATCTATGAAATCTCAGAAGTTGAAACTTGAACCATAGTGAGGGAAAATACCACTGATCATATGGTTCAGTTTCCATAACTTGTACTACTACAGTTTAGGATATATGCATTGAATCATTTGCTACATTAGTTTGCATGCAAAGTGTTTGATGAAATGCTTAAATGGTTCAATGATTAATTGCATACAAACTGTTTGATAAAATGCCCCAATGAGTATGTTGTTTGTGGTTGGGGATAGTATTGATGTGTAATAGTATTTCTGTAGTTGATATATTCTTACTTGTATGCAAATAGATTTCTATATTAGTTTGCATGTAAAGTGTTTGAAGAAATGCTTACATGCAAATGTAATAGTATAGTAGTTGTTTGAAGAAAATGTAAAAGTATGGTAATTGTTTGAAGAAAATGGTATTTTTTCTTGGATGGGATAGTATTGTAGTATGATAATATGGATGTATCTTATCTATGCCTATTTGCATGCAAATCATTTGAAGAGTTGCATGTAAGCAATTTGAAAGGTTGCATGCAAATAATTTGAAATTTGCATGTAAGGAAATGGAAAAGTGGCATGTTTTTAATTATTATGTTAAAAGTGGAATAAGTGAAATATTTTGAATTAATCTCATACAAATGTATGAGAAATAAAGATCAATTTCTTTTCAAGTGTGGTTAAATTTAGTAGAGCTTTGGAGATCCCATTTCCATAACTGGACATTAGAGATCGAGCCATTATAGTAGCTTCCTCCTTCTACCTTAGTGTGGATCATGGATAGTAAGGGAGTATGCTTATAGGTTGTTAGTATTGGTGAATGCTGATTTCAAATTAATAGACATAATTTCTTGATTTTTGGAACATGTGACTGACTGAATATCAATTATATGTCGCTTACATGTTGATTTCATGATACCTACTTACATCCTTGTATGTTAGGTTATATTTTTTAATATTTTGATTACATGTACTAGTGTTTTAGGTTGATTACAAGAATTGATCGCTTATGCTTGACTACATGCATTTATGCGTAGGTGTAGTTGATTTGGCATTGCTTATGCATATTATTGGTTGCGTGTGGCAATGTGTACAATGGAGTAATGGTTGTTGTTATGCATGTATGTTTGTGGCTATGATTATGCATGTATAGTAGGTCAAACATGCCTTGTGAAGTCATGGTAGGCAAGTTAGTTAATCATAGTTCTATTGGATGTTATGATGCTAATGTGTTGGCTGAGATAGAGAAGGAGATATAGATCATCATAATGAGGTTGCAACATTTGACTTTGGTGTAAGAGTAGATCATCAAATAGGTATTGTATGTTTGGCATGCAGGTATGTAAGTTAAGGATTTTTATATGCATTAAGTTTATATACATTAGGTTTATGTACATGTCTTTTGATGTTATGGTTACATTCATGATAGATGTTGATTGATTAGTGCAGTTATATGCACATGTGTCAGGTAGTCAAGAATGAGAGTAACATGTAGCTGTATGCATTGCTATTGTTGTTTTATATTAGATAACCTGATGATTATGTTGTATGTTGTTTATGAGTATGATATATATCTTATTGTTGTTATATACTATTATATTGATGTTTAGGGTCATTCCATTGAGATATTGATGTTATAATTTGGATTGGTCATATGTGTGATGGTTATGTTCATTGCATTGAATATCTTGATGTTATATGTATTGGTTTGACCTATGCAGATGGTTATGGTTGCGAATCTCAGGTATGAGATGCCATATTTGTGATATGGTGTCATACTAATCTAGACTGATCATACATATGTGATTGTTATGCATGAACGACAAATTCTTATTAGCTTATGACGTGAACATGTCAGTTATTTACTGCTAGGGATATCATGATTTATGCTTGAGTTGATATGTTGTGAAGTTGTATCATGCTAGCCTAACTTTATTGTGTAGACAAGATAGCCTCCCTTGAGATACATTAAGATATCAGTTGCTTATGTCATATATTTGGTGCTTGATTGTTGAGTATGTCATCTAGTTTATTTATTTAACATGGTATTATTGTTTGATGAATTGCATAATATGAGTTTGTGTTTAAATGATCTTGTTTTAAGATGATTGTGTTGAGACAATTGATATGTACTTGAGTATAGTAGGTGATAGTTGTAGTATTATGACTGATGACTATGAGTTGACTATGGATTATGACATGATTGTTAGTCTTGGTAACAGTTGATTTCAAATTAATAGATATGATTGTATTGATATTTGGAACTTGTGGTTGACATGTGTGAGAAGTTGCAGCGTAACATGCTTGATATTAATATGACAAGGTAATAGTTGATGTGTCTATATAACTAACAGTTGGGTGGTGTGACAGAATATAGTAAGCCTCGATTCCAACAAGGTAAAAGGGTAAAAGAAACGAATTGGGAAAAAAATCCTTTGGCTATGTTTGGAAACCCTAATTTTGAACAAATGAGTGCTTTGCACACAGGAAGTATTCTTAACCTTGATTTTTTCTGACATTATGTGGATATGTGCTATATTCATGAACATGCACTTGACAAGTATATTAGCTAGTCTTTAGCTACAGGCGGATCTATTAAAGGATTGGAGTCCCTTGAGAGATGGCATTGATGTGTTCAATTGCAAGAAACATGCTTGACACAATTAGATGAGGTAACTGGTGTATTATTATGCTTAATTATACATTGACAATTATGTTTTTATGGCAACATGATGCAGGGAGTTGCATGGCAAGACAGGTTGCCATGAAATCTTGAAGATGGCTCAGGTTGAGCTTTCCTTGGGAAACATGGGGATTGAGTCATGGTGTTTTTTGTTAGTATTGTGCTTTTCTATCTTTTATGAATCATTGAGCTTGATTTGCAGCATTGTTTATGTCTAGTGTATGGCCATACCACTTTTTTTGTGGAGTCATGTTGCTTGGTTTTTATGGTCTTCTTCTTGTTTGTTTCTTGTCTTTCCTTTTATGTTTTGAGTCTGGGGAATTGATTGGGAAAGAGGAAATTTGATGGAGCTCAAGGAGAGTTGTGTGGTACCTGAAAGGTAATGTAAAATTCGGATAAAGCTCAATGTACAGGTAAGCGTAGCGGACGGTAAGACTATGAAAATCAGATTATACTGGTTCGGTCCATTGGTGTAAATGGACAGTGGCAGTATAGTCATGAGAAAGGTAACCAGAAAAGGTAAAGTAAATGGATCTTAGGTGTCATATGCCTTGTATGTGTTGGGAATTATTGTTCTCAACATAGTGCATGTTCTGCATGAATAAGGAACTTCTCTTAACCTAGACCTTATGTTATTTGGTAATTATGTTATGAACATGATTATGCTGATATTTATATATGTATGCATGAATGTATGTATGTCGTTGTCTGACAGGATCATGATTGTTTTATGCTAAAATTTATATATGTATGTATGTATCCATGTATCTATGTTACTATCTGACAGGATTGTTAGGCATCATTCTTGTGGAGGAATGATTTCTTATGCAGGAGAATGGCATGAAGAGGTTCCTGGTCTTACGAGGAATCAATTGGGAAGAGTAGTCACGATAAATACATGAGGTCAATATCATGTGGATATGATTTGGTATTGTATAATTGTATTATGCCTATGTTTATGTTATGACAAGTAATGTTGAAGGACACATTAGAAAAATGAAAGTAGTGTGGTCTACGACATGCTAGGATAAGCATGGATGAGATACGGAAGCAAGGTTTCTTGGTAAGGACAATGTGGTTTTGGATGTGTGGTACTACTATTGTGCATATACTGTACATGTTTAATATATGATGTGTGCACATGCAATGTTGTGTATATATAGTCTGTGTACATGTTGTTTATGCAATGTTATGTACAAGATGGTACATATAGCGTTGTATGAATGTTACATATTCAATACTGGGTATAGATGGTGCTATGTACATGTTGGATATGCGGTATTGCGTACATATTGTATTGTGTGCATGATGGATATGTGGTGTTGTGTGCATATGGTGCTATGTGCATGTTGGATATGCAGTGTTGTGTATAGATGATGCTACATATGTGTTGGATATGCAATGCTACGTACAAGTGGTATTGCATGCATGTGGTACATTGGTACTATGTACATATGGTTTGATGTGCATGATTGTACAAGTGGTGCTGTGTGCATGTGGTGTTGTGTACATATTGTACAAGTGGTGCTGTGTGCATGTGGTGCTATGTACATGTCATGCATGTGGCACTGTGTACATGTGGTGTTGCGCACATGTCGTGCATGTGGTACTGTGTACATTTGGTATTGTGTATGCATTGTATAGTGGTGTAGTGTACATGTGGCATTGTGCACACATTGTGTAGGTGGTGCCATTTACATGTGATGTTGTACACACGTTGTGCATGTGGTGTGTGTACCAGTGGTACTGTGTACAAGTTGTACATATGGTACTGGTGTACGTGTGGTATTGTGTGCATGTCATCGATGTTGTGATATGGGCATGCGATATTATATATGTGCATCATGTAGTCGTGGTATTGTGGCATGTGTAGTCATTGTGTTGTACTTTATGTAGGTACATGTATTGGGTGGTATTGCACATCGGGTGTAGTTGATGCACTATGTTGTACATTAGGTGTAGGTTTATGTGTTGTATGTATGTTAGGAAACCAACTCACAAAAAGATAGAAAATATAGATCAATGCCTTAGAATTCAGCCTCTTCAAGGGGGAAACCTCCTTTACGTTACACAAACGAACAATTCTTGGATGATACAAATGACCAAACCTCCCTTCTATATATAAGAGTCTAAGGGGTCATAATATAATCAGGCTGAAATAATAGTAATAACGTAAGGACACAATAATAATAATAGTGGGTCTCTATGGGGCACACTAATAACAATATGGGGACAATAGGGGCACAATAATAACAATAAGGGATACAATGACAATAGTAATGGGGGAATCACTAGTATTATAAGGACCTAACATGCCCCTTTCCTTCCAAAAAGCGTTGTCCTCAATGCTTGAGTAGTTATGGATGCTTCTATATAAAATTCTCATCATCCCATGTAGAATATTCAGTGGACAAGTTCTTCCACTTGATGAGATACTTCGAAATTGATTGATTTCATAGCTGTTGAGTTCTTGTTTCTGTGACTGCTTCCGGTTCCAATATGATTTTTCCTTCCTCTTCAAGTTCTGGCAATATTGTTTGAACTAGGAGCTCGTCACCTATAACCTTCTTTAAACATGAAACACGGAAAACTAGGTGCACTCGGGAAGCTGCAGGAAGCTCCAATTTGTATGCCATAGTACCAATCTTTTGCAACACCTTGTATGGGCCATAATACTTTGGTGATAATTTATTATCCTTCTTAGCTTGCTTGAGGGACATTTGTTTATATGGTTGTATCCATAGGAATACCCAGTCACCTACATCAAGTCTTCTTTCGCTGCGATGTTGATCTACCTATTGTTTCATTCTATTTTGCGCCAACATGAGGTTATCCTTTAACAGTTGGAGAAATTTTTGTTGATGCTCGATGTGATGTTCCACTGCTTGAACCTTAGAATTTTCTCTTAAATATGATGTGATGGATGGTGGGTGATGTCCACAAAGTGCCATAAATGGGGTCATTTTTGTTGCAGTATGGAATGAAGTGTTATACCACCATTCAACTAGAGGCAACCATTTGACCCATTGTGTCTATTTATCAGATACAAAGCAACGCAGATATACTTCCAAACATTTGTTTACTATCTCAGTTTGCCCATGATATTAAGGATGATAATATGAGCTATGAGCTAACTGAGTACCAGTAGAAAAGAAAATAATTTTGTCCAAAAATTTCCAGTAAAAATGGGATCTCTGTCGCTTACAATAATCTTTGGGTTTCCATGTAGATTTTGAATTGTTTCCATAAATATAGTAGAAATTGTACTGGCTTTAAATGCATGAGATAATCTACACAAGTGTGAGTACTTGGTAAGTCTATCAACTACCACCATGATGACACTCTTTCCTTCAGACTTGGGTAAACTTGTGATAAAATCCATTGAAACCTCCCCCCAACGTTGGCTTGGAATGGATAAAGGTTGTAATAGACCTGGGGTCTTAATTGTTTCAACTTTATTTTGTTGGCAAACCAAACATTCCGCCACAAACTTTTGAATATCTGATTTAAGGCCATCCCAAAAAAATTCCTTCTTAACCCTGTGGTAAGTTTTTAAAAATCCTGAGTGCCCTCCTAAGGGAGAAGTGTGCAATTCCATAAGAAGCTTTT
>APFE030758862.1:7822-22846 GCA_000404065.3 Pinus taeda | reverse complement strand
TTCAACATGATCCTTCCAAGACTTGTTGTAGATTAGTATATCATCAAAAAATACTAACACAAATTTTCTGAGGAAGGGTTTGAAAGTGGAATTCATCAAACCTTGAAATGTAGAAGGTGCATTGGTAAGGTCAAAAGGCATGACCAAAAATTCATAATGACCCTCATAAGTTCTAAATGTTGTTTTTGGAATGTCTTCAGTCTTCATTCAGATTTGATGATATCCTGAATGAAGATCCAACTCGGTGAAGTAAATTGATCCATGCAATTCATCCAATAATTCATCAATGACAGGAATGGGAAATTTATCTTTAATAGTGATCTTGTTGAGCTCCCTATAATATGGAAACATGCGCCATGATCCATCCTTCTTGTGCACCAATACTACTGGAGCAAAGAAAGAACTTTGGCTAGGTTGAATTATACCAACCTCAATCATTTCTGCAACCATATGTTCAATTTCACTCTTTTGGGCATAGGGATATCTATACGGCTTGATGTTTGAAGGAACACTTCTTGGAATCAAATGAATAGCATGATCATGATCATGAATAGGTGGGAGGACTTTGGGAGTCTCAAATACCTTGGAATGATTGTCCAAGACTTTATGGAGATATGGAGAAATAGATGATTTTGATGTGGGAACCTCTAGCGAACATATTTGTGCAATTATGCCTTGTTGTTCCTTGTTTAGAAGCTTTGTCATACCGTTAGACTTGATTATCTTTCCCGGTTTCCTGCAATACCCCTTAATTCAACTTCCTTTCCTTCCACACAAAATTTCATGAAAAGTTATTGAAAATTAAAAGCTATTGTACGCAAGGATTGTAGCCATTGGACTCCTAGTACAACATCAACACCACCCATTGGAATGGAAAGCATTGGGCTATTTAATACATATTCTCCCATGGACATCTTGATATTATGCCACTTTCCAGAGAAATTTATGGTTCCTCCACTTGTAACCATCACTTGACACTCTGGTGTTGGATATAGGACACAATTCAATTCCTTGACTATCTTACAATGAATAAAATTATGGGTACTTCCTGAATCAATCAACACTATTACCTTTTTCTTCTTGATATGTCCTTCTATCTTAATAGTTCAAGGAGTGGTAATTCCATCCAATGCATTACAAGATATGGTCGGATTAATTTCTTCTTTATCTAGGGTTTGTGCCTGGAGTATATCCTCTTCTTTTGACATTTCATGTTCCTTTTCTTCCTCCTCTTCATAATCTATGTAGAATAATTTCTTCTCAACACACTTATGACCTTTAGTGTATTTTCTATCACAACTGTAACAAAGCCCTTTTTCTCTTTTTTCTTCCAATTGTTGTGGTGTCAACCTTGTAGGGTGTGGAAGGCTAGGGGCAACAACACTACCATCTTTATAGTTGTGAGTGGTAGGCTTCCTAGTTTCCATAATTTTTCTTTCCATTTTTCTTGCTAACCTGAATACCTTCTCCAATGAATCAGGTTCCCAAAGGTGTACCTCATGTTGGATATTATCCTTGAAAGTCCCTATGAGCACATCAATCCTATTATCCTCTGAAATATCTTTTACCCTTATGTTCAATTTTTGGAAGTCCTCAATGTGCTTCATCATTGAACCCTTTTGTTTGAGATTTATCAACTGGCTAAAAAAGGTGTTGCTTTTTGTATCCTCATAATGTGCTATCATTTATTCCATAAAAATTACCCGAGTGACAATTTGTTTACGGGAGCAAAGCCATCGATACCCTACAAATTGATTTGGTTCCAAATATAAAGTTGCAATATGTACCTTTTGTGTGTTTTTCACATTATGGAGATCGAAAAATTGCTCCATCTGTAGTTTCCATGTTCCGAGATCCTTGCCATCAAACTTCCTCATATCGAATTTTGGAACATGGTGGGTCTTCAATCCAACATTAGAGTCTATGACATCATGATTAACATTTATTTTGTTCTCATCACGAGTTTCCTTTACTACCCTTTCACCATTAGTAACCATTTCTTGTAGCAACTTATTCAAATTTATCTTCAATTCTTCCATCTTAGCGTCCATGCAATTCATCTTAGCTTCCATGCCATCCATCTTAGCTTCAGTTACCTTTTGTGAGAGTGAAATTTGTTGTACTTGGTCTTGATTTTGATATATCATGTTGCATTTCGTCCTCTTCTTCACGAGTCATGCTAGAGCTTTCGGGTTTCTTACTAGGTGTTTCCATTTTCTTTTTCCGGGGCATCAATTAATGCTAATAATTCTTCACTATTCCCTTTGAATTCCTTCAAACTAATTTTTCAAACTAATCTTATGCAAAATTAAAAAAAACTACACACCTTTTTATCACTTTGTAAGAGCTCAATATTGAATCTGTTATACCTCTATAATTGCAAATCTCGAATATCTAAAATCACTTCTTGCAATAGCCCTTTGGTTCCTCTTTCTAACCCCACAAGTCTGATAAAAAATGGATTCTCCAAGGAATAGTTATGCCAAATCTCCCACGCTGACCTGATTATAGCCTAGTTCAATAGAGCGAACTTGTGCGAAGTGCCATGTGTCCCTGTTTTGGCCTTAGTACTTGAAATTGATATACAGAAAACTACCGGCCATCCTCTTTTTGAAACTTCTTACAAAAGTCCAATGTGATGCTCAAAACAAAAGTTATGACGATTTTCCCCAGGTCACCTGTTTGGAATGTAATTCGGGAGTCTACCAAAACCCTAACTTCCTTAGATAATATCTCCGAAAATATAGTGCGACAAGCTCTGAAAGTCAGATCCAAAGTTCAAAACAATTTTGGCTCAAATGGATTTTTTTTTTTAGCTTCTGAAACATCGCAGAAAAAAAATTATAGCGAAAATTCCATGATGGCCTATTTGGAGCAGCGAAAACTTAGAATCCAAAGCTCTGATACCAAATGTTAGGAAACCAGCTCACAAAAAGATAGAAATGATAGATCAATGCCTTAGAATTCAACTTCTTCTGGGGGGAAACCTCCTTTACATTACACAAATGAACAATTATTGGATGATACAAACGACTAAACCTCCCTTCTATATATAGGAGTCTAAGGGGTCATAATATAATCAAGCTGACATAATAGTAATAACATAAGGGCACATAAATAACAATAGTGGGTTTCTACGGGGCACACTAATAATAATATGGGGACAATAGGGGCACAATAATAACAATAAAGGATACAATGACAATAGTAGTGGGGGAATCACTAGTATTATAGGGACCTAACAATGTCAGGTGTAGATGCATGTATTACATGGTGTTGTATGCCGTTTGGTTGTATGTGTGTGACACACACTCTGTGTCTATGCACATGGTTGAGGAGAAGGAACTGGGTGTTTTTTGAGTGTAGCAACCGACCCAAAGTGTGTATGGAATAGGGACAAAGGTAGAAGCTAATGATTGAGGAAAGAATAAGTGTCATCATTTTATTTCAATTTTATTATGCATGTGATTTATGACTATGGTATATGATGATTATATGTGATCTATGATTTTGGTTTATGATTGTTACATGTGATTTATGATTTTGATCTATGATGATTGTGTTGTGAGCTACCCTGATGTGATATTTTTATACATGTTGATTTGGTCAAATATGCTAGTTTGACTTCTTGTGACAGGAAGCAAAAAAGATTCCAAGTGTACCTTATTGACGAGCTACCAATGAGGTATGATGTGAATTTAATTTATTTTATTTTAAATACTGATGGAAGCTATGTGCGTGGTACAGGAATCATGAACATGCCCTATTGGGTAGTTGAAATCAACTACAAGAATTAGCATCTTGATATGGTGGTTTGGTGGTTGCTTGGTAATTTCTTTATGATGGTTTAGTATTTGATTTATGTTAGTTTAGTATATTCTTTGTGGTGATTTGATATATGATTTATGTTGGTTGATACATGCTATATGATGTTTTGATATATGCCTTATGATGTTTTGATAAATGCTATATGTTGATTAGTGTATGATTGATATATGTTTGGTATATGGTTTGGCATATGTTTTGGTATATATATTTTGATGATGTTGTTATATGTACACCCATGTATGGATGTAAATGTTATAAAGCTCCACTACATGGTATGGGTGTTATGTTATTATGCTATCATGTGGTTATGTTATCATGATGTTATGATGTCATGTCAGTTTTCTTAAGCAAGATGATCATTGTAAATACTATAATGAGATGTGTCATAAAGCTCCACTATGTGATATGTTGTCATGTTGTCATGCTGTTTTGATTTTGAGCAGATCTTGCAGTGTAAATACTACAATGAGCTGTGTTATAAATCTCCATGGGTAGTATGTTTTGTTTACAATAGTCATGTTTGTTATAGGTGTCATTGAACACTGAGGATGGTGTTCCCCCAAGGGGGAGGGTTTTGTAACAGGCTTGGTGAAAATTCCATGTAATAAATGTTAAAAACAATAACCACGGATGACTGGGACACTTATAACAAGCTGAATGTCAGGCAAGACATCCTAGGGGGTGTTCACTTGGTTGTTTATGGCTAAGGAAATTGGTAAAGGCAATGGCTAAGGCATTAAAGAGGCAAAAGGGTATTTTGGCATGTTTATTTATGAAAATAATGGAAATTAGGAGAAAAAGGAAGTGAAAGGTCACATGTTGCATGTGAGGAGGAAAATGAAGGAAAATAATGGAAAGGAGGAGAAGAAAGGAACTTCGACAAGAAGAAGTATCAGGAGACCGAGAAGATAAAAATTTGAATGGGAGGCATGAAAGAAACATAGGCTTCACTTATGTTCTAGAAGTAGTCCAAGAAGCGCACATAGAGTGAATTTGCAACAGGAAATTTGAGTAATAAACGATGAAGAGAAGAGAAGAGAAGAGAAGGGCATCAATCCTCTATCCCTAGAGGCTATGGATTGAGTGCTAGTATTTGTTTCCCTGTAATAGTCTCGGTTCCCTAGAGCCTATGGGTTGAGACAAGATTCTTGGAACCCTATAACAACTTGGATCCCTGGAGGTTATGTGTTGAGACAGGAGGATTCTAGATCCCTATAACAACTTGGGTCCATGGAGGCTATGGGTGGAAAGAAATATCTGCAGACTTGTAACAACTTGGGATTCCCTCAAGGATGTGGGTTGAGCTAGCTACTATGGAGCCATGTAACTACTTGGGAGGAGATCATCCTAAAGTTGATACAGGACAAATTGATCACAATTCCTGCATTAGAGAAATTTTGAGGTCTAAAATGAGCCTCCTAAGAAAATGGTACAACAAAAATAAACTTTATAAGAACCAATAGGATTCAAGATGATGATGTAAACTATTGGGGATGATTCACATATTTTGGAGTAAAAAAGTAAAAAGATTAGAATATAATAAAATACTAAATCTACTTTTTCAACTTATCTCCCTAAGGTTTAACTAAAATTTCGAGTGGCAGTACTCATTGGATGCAAAATTTAATTCTTCATCCAAGGACTTCCCATGTTGCATGCTTTTGATGGACCCTGGTACACAAAAATGAGAATTACATGAAAAATGTGATTGCAATCACATTGTTCATGTATTTATTATTTTTTATATAGTAGGGTCCATATAAATTATGCAACATGGGTTATCCTTGGATGAGGAATCAAATTGTGCATCCAATGAGTACTCCCACTCGAAATTTGATTAAACCCATAGGGAGATAAGTTAAAAATACGAGTTCAAAATGTAGCTTTTCTTTTTTCCCTCTAAAATTTGATGATGTAATTTGATATTATTTTATTATTTCCACTATTATTTTATATTTTCCTTATGAGCCCCATTTTAGACCTCAAATTTCTCTAATTTTCACTGCCCTATCTAGTACAATGGCTTTTGGACTCCTTGGGAGGGGGTGAAATATTGTACTTGTACATGGGGGTGAAGTTGGGCACCTATGAACTCCCCATGAAAGAAAGAAAGAGATGAACAACTGTGGGGATTGAGGCAAGAGGTCATATGGAGTCCCTGGTAGAATTGACAACTTGAGTGCAGTCCTAGCAACAAAATCGCCCCCCAGACTCTGGAATCTGGCTTGGGGGTGACATTTGCAAGTAGGAGTGGTTGCAATTATCTAAGGTTGGGTGGAGAGTTGCAGTGACTCAATTTCCCTGCATATGAAAATATATGTTTTGTATGTTTATTGTTTGCAATAGATGGGTTATTTTGCATTTTCGTTGTCATAGATATGAATGAAAAGGGACTACGATATATATATATATATATATATACCTGTGATGCAATTGTGAAGGGATATTCCATTATTTGCATGTGATTTTGGATATGAATATGCAAGTGTACATGCATGATGTGCTTTCATGTAAAACTAAATATGTTAACATCCTAAACAATGGTAATAAAAGAGTATCTGAAATTTAGAGTGGAAGAGAGGCCCATAATAATATTTCCTAATCTATAGTGTAGCAGTGGAATCTCATCTTGAATGAAATGATTAACTATGTTAGAAATAATTAAATATCTAAAGTTAAAAATCTCAATGATGTATCTCAGGCCCAAACCCTGAACAATTAAAATAATTAGGTGTTAATACCCTTTGTATTAATGTACAATTATAATAAATACCATATATATACCTGTGATGCAATTGTGAAGGGATATTCCATTATTTGCATGTGATTTTGGATATGAATATGCAAGTGTACATGCATGATGTGCTTTCATGTAAAACTAAATATGTTAACATCCTAAACAATGGTAATCAAAGAGTATCTAAAATTCAGAGTGGAAGAGAGGCCCATAATAATATTTCCTAATCTATAGTGTAGCGATGGAATCTCATCTTGAATGAAATGATTAACTATGTTAGAAATAATTAAGTATCTAAAGTCAAAAATCTCAATGATGTATCTCAGGCCCAAACCCTGAAAAATTAAAATAATTGGGTGTTAATACCCTTTGTATTAATGTACAATTATAACAAATACCATATATATACCTATGATGCAATTGTGAAGGGATATTCCATTATTTGCATGTGATTTTGGATATGAATATGCAAGTGTACATGCATGATGTGCTTTCATGTAAAACTAAATATGTTAACATCCTAAACAATGGTAATCAAAGAGTATCTGAAATTCAGAGTGGAAGAGAGGCCCATAATAATATTTCCTAATCTATAGTGTAGCGGTGGAATCTCATCTTGAATGAAATGATTAACTATGTTAGAAATAATTAAATATCTAAAGTTAAAAATCTCAATGATGTATCTCAGGCCCAAACCCTGAACAATTAAAATAATTGGGTGTTAATACCCTTTGTATTAATGTACAATTATAATAAATACCCTCTATTGGAAAGAGTTGGCCAATGTATACATCGGGTTATCCATTTACAAATTACTGTGGTGATAGGTGAGAAGTATGTAAAATATCAAGGGAGTGTCCCAGGGTTGGTCATGCCCTACTTCCATACTTCTATAGGAAATAGCCATGATTGTGTAGATGCCTCCATTCCTACCACAGGGACTTTGGTGATAAGGACCACAGGTCCCTTCCAATAACCAAATGCTTCAGATACCCATGATCAGTCTCGAGGAGCTGCTTATAGAGTTTGTGGGGACTCTGGGATAGTTGGTGTGTAGTAGGAGAGATGGAAGTCTTTTGGAAGTTTGTGCTAGGTATCTGATGGATAAGAGATGTAGGATCACCTACACCACCATGCGAGGAATTCCCTATCTGAAGGAAACAAAGGCCTGCAGGGTAGGAACCCCTCAATGTAGCTACCCCCCATGCTCATAAGGGGTAACATCATGGAATGTCTTAGTATGACTTCAACAGAGAGATGAGGTCTTGATCTAGATCTAGAAGTTGAATGGACCCTTGAAACCAAGCTGTAGTCAAGAGGATGAGCTCAAGGGAGTTCACATAGTGGTAGATCCAGTCTTTGGGAGAGCGTATAAATCTCCATTGAAATCTTTGCATGGTGCAGAGCCAAGGCCCCTTGAGTGAGCCATCATCAAATGATAAGGAAAGGGCATTCATTGTGGTGTGAATGGATGAAACCTCAAACTTAAGGGGAAGAATCAGATAAGGCTTATCCTCTTGCAGTTTAGAACCACAAGTGGGAAAGCTCCCGGTTGGAGCAGTTCAATTCTCCTCTTACATGATTGGAAATCTGACGTGAATTATCTGCAGGGCCCACACAGTAAGATAGATAACTAGAGGCTGAGGGTTAGAACTAAATTTTGGATGAAAGCATATATAAAACGATGCCTACCCCGACATATTCGTATGTCAGGAGGTCGGTTCATATTCTGATAGAAGGATGTAAGGGATATATGCCGAACCAACTAGGTTGAAAGTCAGGGGTCAGTAAATCGGAGGAAGGCTGAGTGGCGAGCCCCAGGAGGAGTTGACCCTGACTAGGTGTAATGTAGGGAGGTCAGACTATATGGTGGTAGATGAGTGTGCAATTGTCATGCTAACCATGAATAGGTTGGGGAGTTGGGATGTAAGCTGATATCCTGAAGTAGGGTGATGCTCATGACCCAACCACCCACTCATATATTGTTCGCACGAGCAGGCGGTGGACCGATGTGCGGATGTTTGAGATTGATGATCTCCATACCTTGTGTGAGGAAATATATATGAGTGAATGGAAAAGACTAAAAAAAAAGAACCGAGGGTGAGACTGTCCTAATCCCATCCCCATGACCCGATAATGAGGACTGGATTCACCAGTAACACATCTCCTTCCTTGGTAAGTTAAAGGGACATGTTACAAAGTGGTATCAGAGCTATATAGGTTCAAAGCTAGACTGGAGGGTCTTCATCAGGTACAGGTAATCATAACAAAAAAAATAAAAAATCACTAAGTAACTGTCTAATGTTACAAATTGAATGAACCCACTGATCCATTTTTATGAGTAATTTGGCATTAATGAAAGTTTTCTAAGGACAATATCATAGTCCTTCTATCTAGTTTGGTGGTCATAGGTCGTGGATATGTTGATTATCATGATGGAATGATGAATACATATGATTTATAAATGCCTTGGCTCGCTAACATGATTTTTTTGTCGCAACAAAATGCTCCATGGTAAATCATGACCCTAAGATTGGATTATCTATTTTTTTTAATTGCCTGACAATTTGTATGATTGACAACACATCACAAGTAGAATTACACAAAAAGGTCATGGTGATGAGGACATAAATGTTTGAATAGAGTCAGAAATAGTTAGGGATAGAGATTAGTTGGCCAAGGGGGAGGGAGTCATTCCCCAGACTAGATGGACACCTTGATGAGCCTAAGGGATGAGGTAAGAAGCTTTAAGGGTGATAATGAGAGGCTAGTAAGAGCCCAAGAAAGGCAAGAAGAAATCAATGTTGTCATCCTGCAACTTCTCTCGAATTGGCAAAGGAAAAGACAATATAAGAGGAGGGTGAGTCAAAGAGACAGAGAAAGTCTTCAAGAAACTCAAGAAAACACCAACGGAGCACATGGTGGTAGTTCTATGAAAAGGAACTGACAGGGTAGGGAAGAAATTGTGCCAGGAGGAGACTGTCTAATCACTCCAAGAGGAGGGACTAGCACGTAGGTGAAGTACTCCATCAACCCATCTAAAGAGGTTTCCCGGACGCATCATCATTCCTGACATCACCATCACTCAGTAAGAAAGGATAATGAAAAGGAGCATATTCCTAAGGAGTTAAGAAGGCAAAGCCACCTACATTTGATGGGTATATCAAGAGGGTAGAGGATGAAAAAGCATGGTTGTTGGGAATGAGGAAAGTTTTCAGAATACATGACTATTCCGAGAATATGAAGACTAGGATTGTCGCATACAACTTGAAATGGAAAGTTGATATATGGTGGGAGGACCTAAAGAATGTTAGAGCCATTACCGAGAAGGAGCTGAAATGGGGATATTTTGAAAAAATATTTAAATAACAATACCTATTTGAGGGGTATTTGATAGAAAAACAAAAGAGTTTTATGAGCTCAAAATGGGTCAGTTAATTAGTGATGAGTATGTCACCAAATTTTTGGAGCTGTTGAGGTATGTACCATATATGAAAGATGAGAAAGTTAAGATTCAAATATTTATCAATGGGCTTCCTATGGCCTTCAGAGATAAAATTGAGTTCTTGGAACCTTAAATCTTGAAGGATTCTATCAAGAAATCAGGACATTGTTATGAACAAGAAAAAGGTATACCTGAGATTAGGAGAAGTTGGTAGGCCAAGAGTAACATTGGGAATAATAAGATGTGGTCCAAGAAAAACCCAAACAGAAGGGAATTAAGGCACCCATCTCAGACACAACAGTTATGTCAAAAGCCCAATTTTGCTAACAAGAAAATTGTGCAACAATGAGTGACAACACAACCTAGGTTTGATGGCCGAGAACCACTCAAGTGTTGGACCTATCGTGGGGACCACAGGAGGATAGATTTCCCACACTAGTAGAATGTTGGAACAAATATCTACAACACCCAAAAGGAAAGTATAGTGGGCTAAGTGGCCCAAAGTATGCTTCGAATTTATGCAACAGTGGAAAACCACCAAGAAGATCACCAGGCATTCATTATTGAGATAGAAGGTAAGCTAAAATAACATGTTATTTCCATTTTTATTGATCCAGGTTCCAATTATAGTTATACTATTCCATAACTTGTGGAGAAGTGCAGATTGAGCAAGGAGTTGCATCAAGAACATCGACTACTTCAATTGGAAACAGGAACAAGGAGAAGAATCATCCATTGGGTAAATTCATGTGCAATTGAGCTCAGTGGCATGGACACAATATCCCCTCTTGATTGTGTTACCATTAGGAGGGTATGACTTATTATTGGGCATGGATTGGCTGTACCTACACTGAACCAAAGTATATTGCTATGAGAAAGAAATAGAATGCTTGGATGAACAAGGAAAAAAATAGGGGTTGCAAGGAAAAAGGAAACCCATACCAATGAGGATAATCATTGCTATGCAAGCTAAACACAAAAAAAAAATGCATGATGTTTGTAGTACAAGTTTTCCAGATTGAGGAAGCTGGTAAGAGATCAAATGACAAGGAGGCTGAATTACTTTAAAGGTACCATGTTTCCAAAAGTATGAAAATATTTTTCTAATGGAGGTTCCTAAATTACCACCTCATAGAGAGAGAGATTTATCTATTGAATTGGTTCCAAGAGCAACACCAACATCCATGGCTCCATATAGAATGAGCACACAAGAATTGGTCGAGCTCAACTTACAATTGAAGGAGATACTTGACAAGCGTTACATAAGGCCAAGCATGTCTCCTTGGGGAGCACCAATATTATTTGTAAAGATGAAAGATGGGAACCTTTTATTGTGCATTGATTACAGGAAACCAAATAAAGTAACCATTATGAATAGGTAACCATTACCAAGGATTGATGATATCTTTGACCAATTAAGAGGAGCAACAATTTTTTCCAAAGTTGACTTAAGGTCAGGATACCATCAAGTGAGAATTAAGGAGGAAGATATGCATAAAACTACCTCTAGAACAAGGTATGGGCACTATGAATTCATAATGGTACCCTTTGGACTCACTAACACCCCGACCAATTTCGTGTTCCTGATGAACGGAGTATTGCATCCATATTTGGATAATTTTGTCAGTGTTAGTTGACGAAATTTTAATATACTCAAAAACAAAATAAGAACATGAAAATCATTTGGCTTTAGTGTTACAACTGATGAAAGAAAATCGTATCTATGAAAATTTAAGTAAGTGTGACTTCTTCCAGCCATAGATACACTAACTGGGGCACATCGTCTCTAAGGAGGGCATACCATTTGACCTTGAAAACATCAAAGCCATAAGAGAATGGAAAACTCCAAAGAACATGGATGAAATTAGATCATTAATGGTATTGGAAGGATATTATAAGAGATATATTCAAAATATCTCCAAAATCTATCATCCCATTACATATTTGTAGAAGAAAGGGAAAACATTTGAATGGACGACACAATGTGTGGAAATCTTTGAGCAATTGAAAAAATTTCTTACCAGTGCACTAGTGCTGAGAATCATAGATCCAGATAAACATTTTGTGGTATGTACAGATGACGCAGAGAGGGAATCAATGGAGTCTTAATGCAGTAAGGCTTAGTAGTGTGTCATGAATCGAGAAAGTTGAGTAAACATGAAGAAAATTATGTAACACATGATTTAAAATTGGCCACTATATTGCATGATTTAAAAATGTGGAGGCACTACATTCTTAGTAGGAAGTTCATGCTCATGTCAGACCATAGTGGACTCAAGTATTCGTTTGGATAGCTAAAGTTCAATGCCAGGAAAGCAAGATGGTTGGCTATGCTCAACAAGTTTTAATTTAAGATTAAGCACATAAAAATGATAGGAAAACAAGGTTGTCGATGCCTTGAGCTGGAGAACCCAAGTGAATCACTTGGAAAGGATAAGTTGGTATGAAACATATTTGGAAGAAATAATACAAAATATTGGAAAACTGAACGAAAAGTACTAGCAGGTGAAAAAAAATTTCAGAAAGGAGGTGAGGATGGAGGATCTCATCTCACTGGGGACAACTTAATCAATTTTAAAGGCATAATTTATGTGCCTAACATCGATGAAATCAAGAGGCTAGTAATGAAGGAATTCGATCTTAAGCCTTACTCGGGCCACCTAGGGTATCAAAAGACCCTCACAACCATCAAAAGGTACTATTAATAGTTGAATCTAAAAAATGAAGTGGTTGATTTCATAGAAAGATGCATGGAATGCCGCCAAGTAAAGGTTGAGTGCAAACACCCAGCAAGAATGTTGCAACCTATCCTTGTTCCAGAATGGAAGTGGGAGGTAGTCTCTATGGATTTCATCACTAGATGATCAACAACAACTAAGTAGCATGATGCATTCATGGTGCTGGTGGGAAAAATTAGTAATGTATCTCATTTTTTAGTATTCAAATCCACCAATTCGGCCAGTGATATAGCACAAATATTCATAAAGGAGATTGTGAGGCTACATGGAATCCCCAAGAAGGTTGTGTCAGATAGAGATGCTAAGTTCACTTCAAATTTTTGGAAGGAATTTTTCACAGGATTGGGAACAAAATTAGCATTTAGTACCGCCTACCATCCATAAATAGATGGACAAAAAAAGAGGATTAATCAAACCCTCGAGGACATGTTAAGGATGTATGTGATGGATCAACCCAAGAAATGGGAATAATATCTTCCACTGGTGGAATTTTCATACAATAATGGACACCAAGGGTCCATAAGGATGAGCCCCTTTGAGGCATTATATGGAAGGAAATGGAATACTCCTATTGGCTAGACTGACCCAGTTAACAGAGTGCATGTAGGACCTGATATGCTTAGGGATATGGAAGAGCATGTTTGGATCATAAAAAAAAATCTAAAAGTTCAATAGGATAGATAATAAATATATGTAGAAAATCATAGGGTGCATAAAGAGTTCCAAGTGGGGGAACATCTCTACCTCATAATTAAACCCAAGAAAAGTTCCCTAAAATTGGGGGCATGTGCCAAGCTGGCACCATAGCATTGTGGACCATTTGAGATTCTTCAGAGGGTTGGAATAGTAGCATATATGTTGGATTTACCTCCATCAGTTAGAGTTCATGATGTTTTCCATGGTTATTTACTTAAAATATACGTACATGATTCTAATCACATGATTGATTGGTCTATGCTATAGCTGGAACCAAAGCGAGAGTTCCAACCAGAACCAATATGCATTTTGGATTGGAGGAGTCTTATGCTTCAGAATTGAGTCATAGAGAAATTCAAGGTGCAATGGAAGCACTTTGGGCCAGAGGAGGACACGTGGGAAATGGTCGATGCCATGAGGGCTAATTATCCTTTCTTGTTTAATGATTGAAAATGAGTATGTATAACTGTAAATATTGTATAGAGATATGTGTATAAAGATTGTTGGAAGAATATGTGTACCATTTTAATTCTAGCAATGGATAGGTGTCAATGAACACCGAGGATGAAATTCCATCAAGGGGGAGGGGACTGTGACAACCCTGCCTAAGGTTTGGGTATGAGCCACATTATAAAAGGATGTAAATATTTTGTAATATTTGAAAAAAAAAAAAAAAAAAAAATGGGACTAAGTCATGGGACATAGATTCCAGAGTTGGGGATGGAGAGTTGTTTCTTGGGATGTTATGGTTTCTTGTACAAATAATAAAACCTAAACTTTAGGACAACCATTAAAGGCTAGCTGGAGCATGAACTAAAGGATTGGTTCCTAAAATTCAATGGGCTAAGGAAATGTACTCAGGCCCATTATTGCTTTAGGAAAATACAACAACAAAAGAGGACAAAATTTATGAAGGGCTGCAATAGCAAGGATGCAACCATAATTGAGGGGAAGGGAGGATTGACCCAAAAGAAAAAAAAAAGGAAGGAGGATGTAGGTAAAATGGGAGGGAACATCTGGTAGGGAGAGGAGAGAAGAGCACATTTGTATGGAGAAGGGAGAGGGAATTCATAAGAGAAAAGAGTATCATAGAGTGACAAAGAAGAAAGGAAATATGGGGAGGAGAAGTATCACAAGACTAGGAAGAGAATAATTTGGATGGGAGGTAGGAAATAAGTAGAGGCTTCACTTCTATTTAGGAAGCAGGCTAAGAATGCGACAAAGAGTGGATCTACAGTAAGAGCTTTCAATAAGAAATGAAGAAGAGAAGAGAAGAGAAGGGGATCAATCTTTGATCTAGGTGGATATTGGTGGCCACCTGCCAAGTCCATCTGGACCCCCATCATTGTCTCTTTTAGCATTTTCAGTTTCCTTAATTATAGCACAACTTACTATTTTTAGCAGTTTTTTCGGGTCCTGAACTTCCGGAGCCGTTTTGAGGCCCTAAACGACGTTTTTTTGGGGAATCCAGGGGCAACATGGGTCCAAGCGATGGACCAATGTTGCCCGTTCCAACAATGGTAGTTCTCGGATAGATCTTTCTAACGAGCTATCATACGCGTCAAACGGAGATCGTATGC
>APFE030758861.1:0-27147 GCA_000404065.3 Pinus taeda | reverse complement strand
GATCTAGTTTCATCCATCTGGGCTGCGATATATTCAGGAATATAAAGACATCAAATGTACATCATTTCCGAACAGATGATCATCCAAACCAAAGGATGATGAGTCCGAATCATCAGTCTGCCACACAGATGATTGTTTTTCCTATGTACATGAAAATGAATTTATACAGCTAAGCATGGGAATGCCCGCCTCAGCTAGATCATGAAATTTTTTGTCAAGATAATGTATTGTATTGTATCTTATTACAGGTCGCCTCCCAGCTCGAAAAAACTTCGGATCCTCATGGTAAAGCATTTCACCCGACTTCAAACGATTAACGAACTCATGCTTTAAGGGGAAAATGTTATAAACATTTTTGGGCACTGCAACCCCAATCATAAATGTCCATAAAATAAGGGCTCCTAAGTCCCTAAAAGTGTTGCTTCACTGCCTAAAGAAAAAAGGTCAGCTGATTACATCATCTCCCAGAAGTTCTCCACTAAAAACTACTTAGAAATGGTCAAAATTGGACCATACTGAATACCCAGTGCAGAGGGTGTGATGCATATCACCATCCTAGTGTAAAGGGTGCGATGCATACTAAATGGCCCCATTGTAGGGTGCGATGGTTGGGAATGGACAAATGGCAGGGACAATTTGCGAGGTGGAAGATCATGGAATCTTCTAGAAACTTCCCCTCTGACACTTGCCTCTCTGTTTTCGACTAGGGATGAGTAAGAGATCATCAGTCTCCAAGTGGAATCAAGAACTATTAGAGAGAAGACACTAATAAAAACCCTAGAAGATGACTCACCCCCTACAATCATCTATATATGGATCCCTCATCACAGAGATCCGGAGGCTAGAATCTTGTATCTTGTAGAGAAGTGTTGTTGTTTTTCTGGTGTAACTTCATAGTGTTGGGTGATCTAAGCTTTACTTGAGGTGAAGAAGGGCTTTCTTGCTGGAGGATGATGCTGGGTCAGAACATATGGTTGTAATCCTCCTTCTTTTCTTGATATTAATAAAGCTATTCAAGTTTTCCTCCATATTCTTGTATGTTTGATTGTATATGCATTTGTATGGTTAACACATATCTGGTCCTGTGTTATTTATGAATATAGATCTCATTTCTTCGATAGCAGTATGTTGCATTGATTCCACAGGTGATCTTTGAATCTAGGCAGACGAAGAAGAAGCAACAAAGATTTATCAGGAAGGAGAGGAATCAAACAAGGAAACCAAGCGCAAGGCTAAGGTTGGTGTCCTTTGTTTCACTCTTATCTATTTTCATAAAGGAAAGCGAAAGTAGACTTTACTTGTTTGTTTCTAAGATAGCTACCAGTCTTAGTGGGAATAGCAGCTCCAAGTGGACACTATTCCCGGTAATGCTATCCTCAGGCGTGATTTTGATCTCTTGGTACCCAGAGAACCCATCAGTGAAAGAGTATGCTTCTTGGCCGCCTACATTATCCAGGACTTCATCAGTGAATGGGGTCAGGAAAGAATCATGCACACAAGCATCATTAAATTTCTGGAGATCCATGCATATCCGTATTTATTCTTTCTATTTCTTTTCCTAAACCACTATTGGGCTTACCCAATTAGATTCTTCCACCAACTCAATAATACCTGCCACAAGTTCTTATCCAAATCAGTGCGGACTCTTTCCTTATACTTCAGATTAAGGTGGTAAGATATTTGTTTCATAGGTTTTGCATCCGGCTTTAGGGTGATCTTCATGACACCCAGGTCTCCTATTATTCCCTTCAGATCAGAAAAATTCATGGGGAACAAATCCTAATATTATCGAAGGAGCTCAGTGACCTTATCTATTGTTGCATCATCCCAATAGTCCCTAATCTTCACAAATTTCAATGCCGCCTCTATGCCAATGTTGACCTGTCTAGTTTTTAGTGGCGCAGTTATGTCAGGATCCTCTATTTGCGGTCCTTCAACCTTGCGGTGACCCTCAGTTTCCAGAATATTAATATTTTTTGAATCCTCATCTTCTTCTTTGACGATCATGTTATAGCATTCAAGCGTGTGGCTCAGCTGGGTAGTCCAATCAGGTCCAAAGGGTTCTACGGTATCCTAAAGATCGCTGCTTTAACCTCTTGTAGTGCCGCGTCAATACAGTCAAACCCATCCTCAAAGATGAAAGTCATTATAAACCCCTAGCACAAGATGTCCCATTCCTCAGTGCCATGGCAAAGCTCTGTTTCCAAGTAGCAATTCATTGGTATGACATCCAGGGTATGACAAAACAGATGCACCCATTAAGGCTGGGGCTTCGCTCCATAAGTCTTAGTCCATTTGGCTAGGTGATTGCGTGCATCATCCCTTCCATCATACTTGTTTGTCATTCGTACTTTTGGTTGTCCAAAATGTATTCTCATCATCCTCCTCTATTTGCGCTAATCACTTAAATTATTCTTATGCGTACCCCACCATCTTGTGGGTGTAATGCACAGTGCCTAATCCAAGGCCTGGAAGCAATGCTTCTCCAACACTTCTCTTTCAAATGCATCCAAAAAGTGATCAACGTCAGTTATCCCATCATAGTAAGGAAAATTCCTTACCTATGATGATACGTAGTGCAATGACTTGGTCATCATATTACAATGCAACGTAGATACTTCATGTAGTCGGTTCTGCCAACGCTCTAGTTCTTCGTCCGAATTTGATGTGCAGGAGCTCTCGTGGTTCGTGTAACCCAAACTGCTAGATATGATCTGGAAAATAAGATAATGGGTGATCTTTAGAGAGTTGAGGGAACTATGCAATACGTCTGTCTGCTGTCGGATTTACCCAATTTTAGTCTCATGCCGTTATTTTGTAAATTTGGTCCAAATCGTCATCACTTTCATAATCGCGGACTAGTTATATATAGCACGGTCCTTCTGTAGGATCTAGTGGCAACACTACCAGAGCGATTTCTTTTCAAATATCATCTTTCGCTTCTTCAGGTTGATTACCCCATTCATGTCAATGGCCCAATTGATTCCAAGGAACACAACGTAGGGATTGCTATCATCCACAATATCTATTACTTCAAAATCCTCCAGTGCGCTCACACCATCGATGTCAACTATTACCCCCTATAGCCTCCCCATTGGGATAATTTTTTGTTGATTCACCATCCTTAACTAGATCGGAGACCACTGGAGCACAAGTCTCCCCATTCTTTCCCATGTCTCTTTTGGCAAAACATTCGTGTCGGACCCTAGATCCAAGTAACTTGGTCCATTTTGTATCCCCCTATCTGCACGATGAGTCTCATCTCATGTCTAGTCCTTGCCTTATGCTTTCCAAGCTTTCTAACTATGCGCAGTTCGCTAGTATCGCCATCCTTTCCAGTGCATCGATTTATTAGTTCCTGCAGTCCTTTCACAACCTTACTATCGTGGAGCAGTTTCATGCAGGTTTCCAAGAACGTGATAATCATGGATGGGCCCATTTCTTCAACTGGTTTGTCCTTAATTCTTGAGGTAGAGGCCTCAACGAAGCTTTTCTTTGCTTCCATAAATGTTTCTTTTGCACGCTCCAGATCAAACCTACTCTCCTTTTCTGGTGCTTTGCGGACCCACTCACCTTCCGCAAGTTGCTTCCCTTTATCCTCGCCAGTCATCGTTCCACTTTGTAGAATAATTTTTTCCTTAGGATCTTCCTCATGAGGCTTAACTCTCACCATCTGGAGGTTCTGCATCAGGTGCGGAGGTTGCACCCCCTTTTCGCGCATCTTAGCCAACAATATAGGGCAATCCTTAGTCGCATGGTCAAACTGAGTACAATAGCGGCATGAAAATCACGTCGGATTCGGATAATCTCTCACGTAGTGTCTTGGTCCTCCACAATTGTAACAAATAAGTTGCCCTTGGCCTCTACCAAGCACCCCTCCACCTCAGCCTCGGCCGCGCCCCTGATACTCACCTCGCGTTCCTCCAACGCCTTGGTCTGGAGGCAATGTTTCTGCCTGCACCTTGTATGCAGGTGTCCTGTCCATCATTAATTCGTAGCTATGAAAATTTTGCTTATCATGACCTACTGATCGATAAAAATTACAGAAGAGTTGTTGTGGTGTTTGTATGAATTTTTGCAGCAAATGGAAATTATCGGTTGCATGTTTCCCAGCCACCTGGCATTTAACGCACCATAGCGTGGGCCCTGTACTTGGCCCTGCCATAGCCTTTGGCCTTAGAGGAATTGGCCCCCCTGCTGCAACATAGTTCACAAATACTGGACAGTGATCCTTTTCATGCCCTTGACCTTTGCATTTTAGGCACCAAACTTCTTCGTGTGCCTCTGATCGAGCTATTCTGTCTTTCTTCAGAATTTGCATTTCAAGGCAAAGGTTTTGAAACTATGCATGAATCTATTGAACCCTTAGATTAGCATCTTGAATTAGTGTCTCATGTAGTCTCATTGCAATTTCTAGAGCTTCTGCGTATGTCCAAATCTCCTGTTGTGATAGCGCAACCCTTAGGTGGGGTAGGAGCGAGGCCATGAACCATTCACGGTGCTGCCCATCAGTTAGGTTCATGTTGGCTTCTCAGATTGTACACTTCAATCTTTGATCCAAATCCCAGGGCATCTCCCCAGGCTTCATTATGATCTCCTTGAATCCCACAATTGATTGCGCTTGAGAATTAGGTCTACTGAATTCTCTATTCAGCGTAGTTTGGATATCTACCAACATGGACGTTGGGTTATCAACACTATACTTAATGTACCACGTTAGTGCGTAGTCCTACAAATCACTAACCAACGTGGATTTCTTCATTTGGTCAACTGTGATACCTTGAGCTTCCAATATAGCCTTCGCGACGAACCAAAACTAGTCTGGATCTTCATTTACTATGCCCTTGAATAAAGGTAACTTTATGGAGTTTGCCATATTGAATAGTCATGGTGGAGGTGGTAGTGGTGTGGGTGATGGGGTGAGTGGTGGAGGTGAGTATGGAGGCAGTATGGATGGATGGGATGAGGATGGAGGAGATTTAGGTATTCGTGGGAACCCTTGTCTTATCAGCTGAATAACGCTCAGTGGAGAAGACTGCACTGCTCCTTTGTCGTCACTCAAAGGAGGCTCAATCATTGGGCTATACTCAGGATCTTTTCTTCCTCCATCCCTAAAAGACCTTCCACTTCATGTAGCTAGAAAAATCAAGGTAACAACATGACCCGCTTTTCACATAAGATCATCTTAATCCAAGTATTTAGTGACTTCAAATACTTACCTCGTGGTCCTTTGAAGAAGTGACGCTCTGCTTCGTTGTAACTGACAAAAGTGTCGACCACGAAATCTATCAAAAACTTTCCTATGATGCGGTTGAGCCAATGGTCAACAACACACACGATCTTATCTTAAGTGGCTTCAAATCTCCACACTAACTTAGGTGTCCAAACAATCAGATTGTCAAGCCTCCACCTCCCTTGGTCATCTTCCAACTTTACAATCCACTTGTATACCTCAACTGGTAAGGAACAGAAGAATATTTTGTGTATTTTTGTGTAAATATATCTTTCCAACCATTTTTCCTTCATTAATTGCGGATTCCTGTTCTCTTGCACCGCAAATTTGTGGATATTTCTATCCAACCAGTCTTCAATCTTTTTCTTAATTGGATTCCAATGATGCGACATCACACATCTCGTTATGCAGATCCTGATCCTGAAAACAAAACCATTTGCTGGCTTGATGGGCCCTGACCCAGTTTGACGTTAAGTAGCCATGCAAATCCCTACACCATTGGCCCTTTTGACATCAATCAGTGGAGCATGGATTGAAGACTCACACAAAGCAGTATGGGGGGATGCATGAACCAAGTTTCCACACCCTGATATGGTTGTGATCTCGGTTTTTAGACCTTCACACTGCCTTTGCGTAGATCAATAAGCCCTTTAGGGCTTATCAATGTACTTCTCTTATTCATCCTTAGAGCCTCCGCAAAAGACTCCGATCGTCCTTCACAGACCCTAAATAGATAGATTAGGTGCTTACATGCTTATGTAATTATCCTTACTTCTGTGTCTACCCAGATTAGCTTAAGTGTTGGTTTGCATTATAATTATCTTCGCGTAAACATATATTCTTAATTGTGTTCATAAGAAAAAGTGCAATACATAGATTCGTGCATCAATGTAGCATTAATTCATAACCCCAGTATTCAACATAGCATAATCGCAACATTCATAGCAAAAGTAAAATAACACACACAGATGGAAAGTACACAGTAATTTCAGAATACTTCTCTTTATTGATGATTCAGATTCTCAATACAGACTCTATCTACCCTACACACACAGCTGTAGGGGTCTGCACACTCAACTGCAGACTTCTACCCTAGGCCTCTGCACACTAAGCTATAGAGCCTTTTCCTATGCTAAAAATCTCGCTCTTAGCTCTTTATAGACTCATCAAGTACTTATACTTCACTTTCTTCTCTAAGACCTCCTTTTTAGACAATCCCATGGTTCGCGGACCAAGGGTGAATCTCTAAAACCGACACAACCTATCTAGACTAAGGGTGGAAAACCATTTTTGGCTCTTGATATCTTTGCGCTCTGCGTCCACAAAATGCGGATACTTTACATTTTCTTATACAAACTTTGGGCCTTCTGCCCCCAAAATTGGGTTTTTAACCCCAAAATTGACCCCTAGGGGACCCGTTCCCAATAGTGAATCATATAAATAATGAAATCATAATGATCATTCTTCAAGTTCTATGGAATTAATGTATTAATTTAATTCTGAAATGGAATTGCCTCCTTGAAAAACCCTAAACTTATATTACAATTTGACAAACAAATTATGGGTATGAATATATCTTCTCCCTAACAACTGAACAATTCAGAGGGAATCATCTTAGAAATTTTATAAAAATCAAGTTAAACAATCAATTGAATATATTTTAACGTAGAAAGTAGTCTATCAGTTTTAGCAAGTCATTGCATGGTGCAACTAAATGAAAGGAGACTGAATTTGGTCACAGTTTTTATTTTTTATTTATTTTTAATGGCTGATATTAGTTTGACTCAAACCCTCAATCGTCTGGACCATTTTTCAGAGCAACAAATGTCATCTAAAGGCATTGTGTTCTAAGTAGCCAGATACATGTCACAAGTTCCATCCATTTATGTAGTTAAGTTTGAGTCCCAAGCTATGGTAGTCCAAAATAGAAAATTTATGCTTGAGGTTACTGGGAGGGATGTAGTTCAAACTAGGATGATTATGGTGGTTTTACAAAAAGAGTTGATAGCAATAAAAGATTTGTTCACCAAGTTCATAAATAACCCTATGTTGGGGGAATAGTTAACAAAGCCATTAAAACAAGATCATTTCACAAACTGCAATCCAAGGGTGTTGGCAGAGGTCATGAATTTTAAGACTTACACTCTGGGGCAGAAAACCCCATGTCCCTTGCATTTATCCCATGTAGGTACTTCATCAGACCAACTGTCTTGTTTTTGAAACAGTACATAAATTTTACCTTTGATGAAAATCATTATACATACATAAACTGAGACTTTTTTTCTTGCACAAGATTTTTTTCTTCAAAATCTCATTATCATGAATAAGTAATTAAGTAATCTACCAATTTAACTACATTTTTAGATGAATGAAAGGGGGAGGACACAAACATAAATATTTTTCTGAATTTCTTCTATCATAACCTAAAGGATTTTATCATAAAATTATCTCTAAACTCTTTCTACTTCAAATCCAAATTATTTCATTTCACTTCTTAAATAGAGGTATTTATACACATCCTCATTTCACATATTAAACAAAGATATTATACATGTCATTCAAACATAAGTAGAGTTAAGATAGATCTAGGCCAGTTATATATCAGACATCATCATATGCCTTGATTGAGTGAATATCAATTTTTTTTTAAATAAATACACAGAACATTGCTAAACAATAATGGATTTAAAAAATATGTACATTATGTACACAAAACAATAGAGCTTAAAAAATGTATTAATAATGGGGAAATGTAATTCGAAATGAAAATACGGGAAAATATTCTCAGTCGATATTAATTGCCATCTAATATCTAATATTTTTATGATGGTCAAGTATGATGACAGTATATAAATTTTCTTCTTTGTCATATGGCTAATACTATGATATTTTTACGATATTTATTAGGGAACTTTATCATGAATCATAAGCAATTCTTGAAGTAATTTCCACATAATTCCATGCATTATTTTTTTTTCTTCATATGCCCAAGTGTTTGACTATTACTTGCATCTATTTTTTCTTGATTTTCAATGATTTATGATTGGTTGTCTAGGATGATACTTATGAAATTTCATATCCCCAAAAGGAAAAGTGTTAATGTATTTGGCTCCTCCTTAGCCTTCTTCACATCCATTAACTGAGAGGCTTTGACATGGAATGCCATATGTGACCATGGAATTTTCTTGATTATTGCTATAGCATCACCCACTCTTGTATGAAATTCATATGCTATTTCTAGCAACACAACATGGTCAGTTCCAAACATAGGAAGTAGGTGGGGATGTTTGGTTGCCTCGAACACTAAGATGAATGTATGGCTTTTCACCACCAACCAATTGCCAACAATTGGGATTCCCTGTCTAGAAATTTCATACATGAAAAGTGTAGCTTCATTAAACATGGCATAATATAAGGGAATCAAGAAGTCATGACAAACCTATGTGTGTCACTAGATATATTGGTCCTTCCAAAAGATTGTACAAGAAATGTGTACAAGTTACTCATTTAGGGCCCATCTCCACTTCATGATTTGGAATGACATACTGACACATATCACATCTAATAGGTAAGAGGTCATGTAAAATTTAGGTTGTTATCCCTCTCCTCTATTCTTGGAATTTTGGAAGATGTTTTTCAAGTTTCTCACTAGGATTTAAACCTAATAGAAGATTCTACCTTTAACCACCACTACGTAAATTTTTATGCTTTTGCTCTTCCATATAGTATATCAATCATGGCAGCTACAAAGTGGTGCAGAGTCTTAAGAATGTCATAGTATATTCTCTATTAGATCACGTTCAAAATTCTCCTTTATAAGCCCACCACTTCTTTAGGATTTCCCTAGGAAATACCTTGAAACTTGTAAACTAGTCTTCATCTAGATTTGGGTATTTTGTAATATGGTTCTATGTTTGAGGCACTCAATACGGCCAAGGGTTTTCCATGGTTATCTCAAATCATGGTGTTCTTTGGATTTAAGTACTACAACATATTTTGTATTTCCTTAATACATAGAAATACTAGTGGCTGAGTTATTATCTTTAGTAAACAAGACATGTTTACTACCCTGCAAATTTCAATGTTTGGCCTATATACATCAAGACTATTTTTATGGAATTTTTGGTATATTTATGGCGAGCTATAGGCTTGAATTTATCTATGAAACACGGGGTATTCCAGAATTATGTTTAGGAAGGGGTTTCCAGCTCTTCCTCGTTTGGATTTTCAGTTGTTGTTGCCTTGCCAACCCCTCTCTTAGGTTTGGACATGGCTTCCCTACAAAACATTGAGAAAAATTTCCACTAACACATCATGGGAGACCGTCATTAAGTTTAACTGCTCATATGAAAATTCCATGTGTATCTTTTATGCTGTTGATTCCCCCACTTTGTTTCTTGGATACAATTTGAAGTTTCCTTTCATGCATAGAGCTACAATTGTTATTCTCCATTTCCTTTTCTAACATATAACCAAAAACATGAAATTCCCATTCCTATTGTATAATTGATATTGTAATTTCCTCATCATAAACATCTTCTTTATTGTGCAATCTATGACATGTGTCTTTTCCTCTTTTTCCGTGTCTACCTCCATATTGAGATTCAATTCCACTTCAACTAATTTTAATTTTTAATGGATTCTCCTATTTCTATCGCAACATGGGAGCCTGGGCACATAATATCACGGTGCCCTCATTTTTTATTGAGCTTCATTTTTCCTTGTAGTTTCACTACCACAACTATTATGCCTTTATGCCTCTCGTTACGTCTTCTTCTTTTTGAATTGTCATTCTTGTATGGAAATTTCTCTTTCTTTCTTTATCCATCTTCCTTGTGAACCTTATTCATCTTTCTTCTCCTCTTTCACTTGAGAGACCTTACCTTTGGATTTGAATTTGGAAAGATTAGCTTCATTACTACCCTTTTAGGTGGTTAATGTGAGTCTCACCTCAAGATCAACTTCATCTTTTGTAACCTATTCATGTAGTGAAATCCTCTTCACAATTATCAACTACAAATAAACCATAAGTAGTTTCCCTTTAAAGGAAATATTTTATACCTTAAACTTGCACAATTGATCCTTTTTTACCATAATAGTTGCAGTTCCTTCTCCAAGAGTGATGGGCTCTTCCTTACTTAAAAAACCAAGCTCTCCTATTTTCGTGATCATTTTTGATTAAGCCAATGTGCGTAATTGTCGGCCAAAGGGTATTCAGTGTCCTATAAATTCAATTCAACATTGAATTTGTGACCATACAATACATTAAATCATCCACAATTTGAGTTTGTGAACACGCCTTAAACATCGACATCGACATCGACATATTTTACTAAGTACGAGATTTGTCCGAAGTGGTGATTCCTTGTTTTTTCCTTAGTGGTGATCCTATGAAATAATATTCTTACGTTATTGTGTGGAGCCACAGAGTGGAAATCTTCAATGGCGTGCAATAATAAGTTGAAGAAGAATATATCGCGCATCAATGAAGAGAAGGACACACAGAATATAGAGTCGGATAAGTCAAAGAATAAATAGCTCAAGAATGGAGAAGAGAAGGCCACACGGAAGAAGATAGATTCCTTATTATTGGCACCGAAGATAGAGTGGGAGGAAGGATGGGCTTTGATCTCTAGAGGTGTGGGAAGGTTGAGAAAAAGTGTAGAAGGAGACATTATGATCGCTGAATTATGTTTCTCTTCCAAGAATTTTATGAAGGTTTATATTACTATTTTCCAACTGTGTTCCCAAAAACCCCCTCATGATTACCAACAACGATTGTATGAAATGTACAGAAAGTCGTTTGAATTATACATATATTTGGTGGTTTTACCAACATTGAGTAAACAATAGGGTGGTGAGTTCATTTGTAGGGAATTTGAGAAACGTTGGGAAACTTACAAGCTTATTGCCCAATACATGTCAAACATGTTCTCTCATTTGGATCTCTATTTCATGGGTGGAAAGATGGGTGTTGTGCTACCCAGTATAAGAGAAGTTGCATTACTCTACTTCTGTGAGCTTGTATATGGTCACATACAGATGGAGGTGAACAATGGTGTGTTGGATTTGATAAAGTGAGAGTGCGAAGGAGAGCAAGATGAGGTTGATAGAAACACTGGTATGGATTCCTTATTTGCATTATTTTGTCATGCAGATGACCCAATCCATTTTAAGATGTAGTCAAAGATGAAAAATGGGTTGCGAAAATGGAGGAAGAAATAGGAGCAATAGAAAAGAATGACACATGGGAGTCAGTGAACCTTCCACAAGGAAAATAAGTCATTAGAGTGAAGTGGGTCTATAACACCAATATCAATGTCGATGGGAAGATTTAAAGGCACAAAGCAAGGTTAGTTGTCAAAGGATACAAGCAACGACATGGAAGAGATTATGCAGAGACGTTCTTTCCATTCGCGAGGATGGAGATGGTGCGTACAATTGTGGTGATTGCTATGCAACATAAACAGAAAGTGTATCAAATGGGTGTAAAGTCAGTGTTCTTGAATGGAGCGCTAAATGAGGAAGTGTATGTTGCACAACCGCCTGGTTTTGAGGTAGAAGGCCAAGAAGACAAAGTGTATCGATTGAAGAAAGCTTTGCATGCATGGTACAACATGATATATGCCTACTTGTTGGACAATCTTTTTGATAAATGTGATAGTGAGCCTACTCTCTACATCAAAGAGAATGATGGTAAGATTGTTGTTGTTGTCTTATATGTAGATGATTTGATTTTTACAGGCAGTGATGATTTCCTCATCACTGATTTCAAACAAGTCATGAAGAATGAATTTGAAATCAGTGACTTGGGGTTGTTAAGGTATTTTTGGGCATAGAAGTGAAACAAACAAAAAATGGAATTTTTATTTCTTAAGAAAAGTATGTAGTAGACATTTTGGAGAGGTTTAAGATGCAGAATAGCAAGCCTGCACCAACTCCAACTGTCATGGGGTTGAAGTTGAGCAAAGAAGATTGCAGCAGCGATGTCAATCCGATATTATATAAAAGTATGGTAGGCATCTTGATGTATTTGACCGCCACTAGGTCGGATATAATGTATGTAGTGAGCTTGGTGTCAAGGTTCAGGGAGACACCCAAGGAGAAACATTAGTAAGAAACGAAAAGAACTCTAAGGCATGTGAATGGGACAAAGCAATATGGCGTTTTGTACACCGCAACAAATGATTTCTCGTTGGTTGGTTACAATGACAATGATTGGGCAAGAAGTGTCAATGAAAAAAAGACCACGTTTGGATATGTTTTTCATTTGGGTTCCAACACCATTTCATGGGAATCCAAGAAGCAACCAATAGTTTCACTGTCAACAACATAAGCTGAATATGTCACCGCAACAACAACAACATTTCAGGCAGTTTGGATGAGAAGGACGTTGAGGGATCTTCACCAGGAACGACAACTATTTTTTGCGACAACACATCTGCAATTGCATTATCAAAGAATTATGTTTTTCACAAGAGGACCATGCATATTGATGCTAAAGATAATTTTATCAGAGAGTTGATTAACAATGATGAAATTGTGTTGCAGCACTACAGGTCACAGGAACAGTTTGATTGTATTTTCACAAAGCCATTGGCACGTGAAATTTTTGTTTATCTTAGAGACTATTTGGGAATTGTCAATGGTAGTAGTTTTTATTAAGGGGGAGTGTTGGAAATATTAACCCCAACCATCACCTTAAACACACTGACAAACACCATGCTTGCCCAGTTAACCACTCCACGGTTGTGATTTTGCTTGCAGGTGAAAGAACTGAAGTCAGAGCAGAAGTACATCGCTGACCATTCCGCAACACATCAAATAAGTTAAGGAATTTAATGAATTTTAGTAAATAAGTATGGGCAAGCATTTACTCCACAACTGTTTCCCACACTCCACAACACCTGCAAGTTCAGAAAACCAATTACTCTGTAAAATCGCCCATGCTGTGCATTAAATATATTCTCTATCATGTATTAATGTCAAATTTGTATGTTGAGATAAATATGGACGTAAAAGTCATTTGTAATGTTGGGCAAGTTAGAGAGCGAGAGTATGTGAGGTAGTGAGGAGAAAATAATGGAGGAAACATTTGTGAGCACGTGAAAACCAATTTTACGGACTTTTACAAAAGTTTACTTCGCAACCCCTGTAATGCGTAAATCACAGTAAGTTTTTTGTGTTTTTCACTTGGAGCTGCAACCTCCATTTATCATGTGATTGTATTTCCTTATATTTTAACATATAATATAAAGTGTGTCTTGTTGCGTTATGGTATTAATATTTCTCAAGTAGATTTACCACAACCACTTTGTTTTACTCTGTTTTGCTTTCTGTTTTAATTAAGTCACTGTGTGTTTGTGATATCCTCGCTGCAACCTATTTCTGAGCCAGTTGAATTTGCTGCAACCAATTTTTGAGCTCCTTTTCCCACGTAAAGTTTTGTAACAGTATTTATTATATTGATTCCGTGTCCTATAAATTCAATTTAGCATTGAATTCGTGAACATACAATACATTAAATCATCCATAATTTGAGTTTGTGACCACACCTTAAACATCGACATTGACATATTTTACTAAGTGTGAGCTTTGTCCAAAGTGGTGATTCCTCACTTTGTTCCAAGTGGTGATCCTGTGAAATAATATTGTTTGGTTATTGTGTGGAGCCACAGAGTGGAAATCTTGAATGGCGCGCAACAATAAGTCAAAGAAGAATATATCGTGCTACAATGAAGTGAAGGTCACACAGAAGATAGAGTCGGATAAGTTGAAGAATAAATCACTCAAGAAAGAAGAAGAGAAGGTCATGCGAAAGAAGTTAGATTCTTTATTATTGGTGGGCAAGAATGAAGAGATTAATGAAGGTGCGGGCGCCGAAGATAGAGTGGGAGGAAGGACGAGCTTTGATCTCTAGAGGTGTGGGAAAGTTGATAAAAAGGGTAGAAGGAGACTTTATGAACAATGAATTATGTTTCTCTTCCAAGGATTTTATGAAGGCTTATATTACTATTTGGAAACTTTGCTCCCAAAGACCCCCCATGACTACCAACAACCACTGTGCGAAATGTACATGAAGTCATTTGAATTATACATATCTTTGGTGGTTTTACTAGCATTGAGTAAACAACAGGGTGGTGATGGTGAGTTCATTTGTAGGGAATTTGAGAAACATTGCGAAAATTACAAGCTTATGGTCTAATACATGTCAAACATGTTCTCTCATTGGATCTCTACTTTGTGGGTGGAAAAACGGGTGTTGTGCTACCTAGTCTAACACAAGTTGCGTTGATTTGCTTCCGTGAGCTTGTGTATGATCACGTACGAATGGATGTGAAGAATGGTGTGTTGGATTTGACAAAGCGAGAGCGTGAGGGAGAGAAGATGGACTGGGCTTTGGTGAAACACATTGTGAACATTTTCTTGGAAGTTGGTAATGATAATAGTATGGACTCCTACAAGAATCATTTTGAAAAGCCCATGTTTGAAGATACTGCAACTTACTATGCTCAAAAGGTTGCTTTATGGATTGTATAGGAATATGAACTCCTATCCCGCTATGAAACTCAACTTTTGGAAAACCAAGATCTGGGTTGCCTTGTGTTGCTTAGGGATGACAAGAAAGATGACCTTTCCAGGATGTATAGGTTGTTTTGTAAGATACCCAAGGGCTTGGAACTAGTTGTGGGTATTTTAAAAGAACATGTAACAACCCAAGCAATAACATTGATTAAATGGGCAAAGGATGTTGAGAATGATAAGCATGAATTTGTGCCCAAGCTTATTGAAATGCATGACATGTAGATGGGTTATCATCTGCAGAAGAAAACATTTAAGCTCTCATGGTTGCTAGAAAATACAAGAAAATACAATAATCACATATGAAATTCATGAATATACCTTCCAAAACATTGTCTTCCTCAATGTATTTGTAATCCCACTTGCAAGATAGAACAATACTTTCATCTGCGTACCTGATGTCAACACTCTGAATTCCAATAAATCATGAATAAGCAAGACAAAAAAATATAAAGTAAGGTGATTCATATAAATAATGAAATCATAGTGATCATTCTTCAGGTTCTATGGAATTAATTTCTTAATTTAATTATGAAATGGAATTGCCTCCTTGAAAAAACCCTAAACTTATATTACAATTTGACAAACAAATTATGGGTATGAATATATCTTCTCCCTAACAACTGAACAATTAAGAGGGAATCATCTTAGAAATTTTATGAAAATCAAGTCAGACAATCAATTGAATATACGTTAACGTAGAAAGTAGTTTATCAGTTTTAACAAGTCATTGCATGGTACAACTAGATGAAAGGAGACTGTATTTGGTCACAATTTTATTTTATTTATTTTATTTTATTTTATTTTTAAGTTTTTAATTTTTAATTTTTATTTATTTTTTAATTTTAATTTTAATTTAATTTTTTTTTTTAAATTTTATTTATTTTTATGGCTGGTATTAGTTTGATTGAAACCCTCAATCACCGGGACCCTGTTTCAGAGCAACAAATGTCATATGAAGGCATTATGTTCTAAGTAGCCAGATGCATGTCACAAGTCCCATCCATTTATGTAGTTAAGTTTGAGTCCCAAGCTTTGGCAATCCAAAATAAAAAATTTATGCTTGAGGTTACTGGGAGGTGTTAGTGTCAGTGTCTTCACACTGCCATCATTGATCAAAATTCACTCTTTTGCATTCATATTAGGAGTCCCATTCTCAATGGGTTGCATCCCATTAGGTCATTGGATCAACTGATGGTAGTCACATTCTAGTTTTTTCCCTTATGATTTATCTGCTGACCACTTTTCCTGTGTGATTCAGTCAATGGTTAGGTCCAGGTTCATTTTAGGTCTATTTCATCAAATAGGTCTTAGTTCTTAGGGTTTCAGTTTCATTAGGTATTAGGGTCTCACCATGTCAAATTTTCAGTGACCATTGACCAATAAGGGTAAGCAGATACATGAGGAAGACAATAACCATCAGGAAAGATTTAAAATCATAATTTGTAAATTTAATAAAATTTTCACCTCAAAACCATTTTGAGGTGAAAAAAGAGCATCTGTTTTTATTTGTAAATTTCATGTAATTTCATCATTTCTCATATGTAATTAAGAAGTCTCATGCTGCTCCTGGTCACCTGCTGATATTTCTAAAGACATGCCATTGCAAAAGCAAAGATCATCAAGCATTAGTTCATCAATTTTAAGCAAAAAGTCAAGCATAAAAAACAGAGCATATGAAAAAGCCAAAGAACATTATAAAGTGGGTAATTTGTAGAGTGAAAAATTAAAAGGTGCCCAAACCACATAAAATCCATTTCATTCTCAAGTTAATTCATTGTTTGAAGTTGAAGTTTATGAGAAAAATCACGATTTAAGGTGATAGTGAGCAAAGAGAAGCAGTTTTTTGTGTTTTGGAGGAAATCGCCTGGCGCTACGCACCTAATCCCGGCGTTGCGCACCTGGGAAGTGCGCTATGCACCGGTCATCTAAGTTGCCCATTGCTGCTGACTACATCAAATTTTTTTCAAGCACCCAAATTTCTTATTCCAAAGTAAGTAATATCACTTTCCTTGTAGACATGGGTTGTTGCTTAAATTTTTGGGGTGTGTTGTCTCTCTACACATTTAACCCTAATTGTACTGTCCATATCATTAAACCCTAATTGCTGCTGGTTTTCAAATACAATTATTATTGCTGCTGTCATATATCATCTTCATTGCCTTCCCACAATTCATCCTCCCATACATAATCCCCTCCCTAAACTTTTCTTGCAATACTCCCCAAAACCCTACCATACTCCCAAACTCTATATTCATATACCCTAAACCTTATCATACTCCCAAACCCTACACCATTCATTAACCTACTCATTCCCCACACCCCTATCCCATTCTTGTGTAGCCTCACTGACTTTCCTATTTAAAATCTCTTCATACTCATCATACCCTCACTCACTAATCTATCACTCCTCATTGACCATAAAAACAAACAACAATACAATAAATGGAGAGAGATAGTGAGTATGAAATGGAGGAAGCTTAAGGCTAGGTTGAGGAAGGCCTTGCGAAGCAAAAAGGAGCAAGACAAGTTGGAAATACTAGCTGATGCCTCATTAGCTCATCAAAGTAGTGGATGAGGGTGCCTTGTGACAATTTTGGGAAAATTTTGGTATGATTTTGCAATTTTCAAAATTTAAAGTTTGAAACACAGGAATTTAGCATAGGTGCGCAGCGCCACCGGCGTTGTGCTTTTGATGGAGACAATTTTTGAAAGAATGGCTTGCATATTTGGATTCATCATGAAGAAATAATTAAACCCAAAAAATTTCAGCAATTTTGGAGCAAGTCTTGGTCACCTAAAGGTCAAAAAACCATCAAAAAATGCCCTCTACCTCTTCTTGGACACATAGGAAGAAACTTTGGGAGATTCCACTTGTGAGGGGGAAAATGACCTCCAAATGAAAAAATTCAAGATGTTCTAGAAACTAGACAGGAATACAGTTCGCACGAGCTATCTTGGGCTCAATTTGGTCAAGGGGAGGGCCTCCAAAACTAGGTTTAAATCAGCATTGCGCATAGAATAAATTTTGCCAGTTTTGCTCAAAAATTTAGTTTTCACCTAGTTATTTCACAAATTGACTTTTTCTGTCATCATGTATGAATTTATGATTGTAAATGGTGCTATGCTATGTAAATATAATTGAAAAATGACCTTAGAGGGTAGATTCATCATTTTAAGGTGGTTGAGGGGTAAATGAATCCGTTTCCATAGTTACAAAGGCAAGCTGTTCCACTGCCTATATTCCTGTTCCTAGTTTAGAAATGGTTGAAACCACCACTATTCTCATGGATTCGACCCCTGATGGCTAGCATAGGTGGTTTGATGTCTATATTATGTATTTTTTTCAATCATTAGCAAAGGTTGGACTCTTATGGATGCTTTGAGCTACATTGTACATCTCTACAACAGTTTGGCAAGAAAATAAACCAGGATTTGTAGCTATTTTTGTGGGATTCTTGTGGTAATGTGTTTTTGCATTGTTTTTCCTTCTGTCATTAGTTTTTCTCATGTGTTATGTGTGCCACAATCTTATTCATTCTTCTAGCTAAATGATATCAAGATAGATAGGTAGAATACATTGTTTACAGTGCTCTGCCTTGGGAAACCATTTAGTTTTTGATGTTTTCTAATGTTTGTGAACTAGGGGGTTAGAGGGGGGGCAGAGCCCCACCTTCTTTGTGCCGATTGCGTAGGGGTTTTTAGTCCATGGTTTTGGACACGATGGTTTTCGGTTCATGGTATTGGATGCTTCGGCATGTATAAATATGTATTGTAACATTGAAAGGAACATAATGAAAAAATCAAGCTAGTAGTCCCAGTTTTGGGATCCAGGGGAAAATCCCTGTGTATATGTGTTTTATGTGTTATGCTCTCGCATTGTTTATTTTTTATGTTTTAGAATTTGTATGTAGGTAATTTCTATATGGGGTTAAAACCTACATTTGGTATCAGAGCTATTTTTGGCTTCAAGGGGGCACCTTTGTTGCTGAGGGGTATCGCTCGGGCCTGTGGTAGACCCTATTCAGTGGGAGATTTGCGAGATCGATTCTGGTGGTGAAAGAATATGGCGAGCAATGGAAAGATAGAGATGGAGAAATTTAATGGTCAGAGTTTTGATTTGTGGAAACTCAATATAGAGGATTTGTTGGTGGATAAAGATCAGTGGATCGTGATAGATATGGGTACTAAACCAATGGGGGTAACTGATGAAGAATGGAAGAAGTTGGATCAGAAGGCAAAGAGCACAATAAGATTATGTGTCTCAAATTTAGTATTGCTGAATGTATCAAGGGAAGCTATGACGAAGTCTTTGTGGGACAAGTTAGGGACTTTGTACCAATCTAAGTCTTTGGTGAATAAACTGTTCCTGAGGAAAAATATGTATAACCTAAGGATGAAAGATGGAGACTCGGTGACAGAGCATCTGAACGCATTTAATATTGTGGTAAGTTAGTTAGCATCTGTTGATATTAAAATTTTAGATGAAGATAAGTGCATCAGTTTGTTGTGTTCTCTACCAGATTCGTGGGGTAGTCTGGTTATTGCAATAGGTAGGAATGCAACTGCCTTACAATTTGATGAAATAGTCTCATCCTTGCTGACGGAGGAGATGAGACGGAAAAATATGGAGATTTAGAATGGTGATGCCTTGTCTGTATGAGGAAGGTCCCAAAATAGAAACAAAAATAAGTCATCAAGTGGGAGATCTAAATCTAGAGGGAGATCTAAATCTCCAGGAAAACCTGTAAAGGTGGCATTTTGGAAATGCGGAAAGGAAGGGCACTACAAAAGGGACTGTAAATCTAAAGCTCCTGATAAAGGAAAGGGATCTAATGATGCTCTTTCTGTAGAGGTGAAAAGCACCTTAGATGAAGGTGGGGATGTATACTTGGCTTCTTCAAGTACACATGTAGATCATGAGACATGGTTGATTGAATCACGTGTATCCTTTCACTTCACTCCCCATAGAGAGTGGTTCTATGAGTATGATAAATACAATGGTGGTGATGTCTTCTTGGGGGATGATAGGAAGGACAGAATCGTTGGTCGTGGAAAAGTAAAGTTGAAGTTGCAAGGTGGAAGGGTTAAAACACTTTTGGGTGTTCTACATATTCCTGCATTGGCTAGAAATCTGATTTCTGTAAGCAAGCTGGATAATGCAGGTGTAAAGACAGTGTTGGAGAAAGATACCTCCAAGATGGTTCGGGGAGCACTGGTATTGATGCAGGGAGTTCAGATTGGAACTCTGTACAAGCTGCAAGGTAGCACTGTTGTTGATGGGTGCAACAATTCTATGGTTCCTGAAAGTGGAGCTGAAAATCTACTGGTCTCTGGAGAGAAGACCATGCTGTGGCATCAAAGGCTTGGACATATTGGAGAGAAGGGCCTTCGAATACTTCATGGTAAAGGTATGAGTAATAGCTCGCTGGATTTTGATTTCTTTGAAAATTGTTTATGTGGGAAGCAAAATCGTGTGAGTTTCCCCTCTGGTAGTAAGAGGGTGAAACAAATATTAGAGCTTGTGCACAGTGATGTGTTTGGACCTATGAAGGTTCCATCACTGGGTAATTCTGTGTACTATGTATCATTTATAGATCACTTCTAAAGGAATACATGGAGATATTTCCTTAAGAAGAAATCTGAAGTCTTTGACAGGTTTAAAGAATTTAAGGCTTTGGTGGAAAATCAAACAGAGAAGAAGATAAAGGGGGAGCAAAGCCCCCCTTCGTTGCACCGATTGCGCAACAGGGGGGCGGCAACCCTCCCTGTCCGGGGGGTTTGAGGGGGGCAGGTAGCCCCCCTCTACGAGGTTCGAGACAACGCCCGAGAAATTTTTTTTTGGACCCTATATTAGGTTGGGCGAACATACCTATGCTTTTCGGTCCATGGTTTTGGATGCGATGGTTTACAGTCCATGGTATTGGATGCTTCGACATGTATAAATATGTATTATAACATTGAAAGGAACATAATGAAAAAATCAAGCTGGGAGTCCCAGTTTTGGGATCCAGGGGAAAATCTCTGTGTATATGTGTTTGGTTTGAGTGCTTCAATCTGCTCAGAAATTGAAATCCAATTGTTTAATTTCCATACAAGAAACAAGCAACCTCCTTCATCACTACTATTTTTACAAGTTTATTAGCTTTATCTGTTGCAAAATAATTGGATTATTTGCAAAGTCAACCAAAGGCTTAGGGACACTTAGTGTCAAAGGACCCAAATTGGTTCCAAAACCACCAACCAATATGAAGGCCTTCATGGTGTCCAACTACTTCTCGTAGCTTTTCTAACCATTTCCCTCCTTTGCTAATAACCAGGAGTTGAAGATTCTTGGAACAGGTCCCATAAATCCCATGTTGAAGCCTGGGAACCTAGTGGCGGTGCTTTGGGATGTGATGGGAGTTAGCCATGTGTTAGATTTTTAAGTGGAAGGAGGAATAAAAAAATACACTTTTGTGATTGGCTAGAGGAACCCATTGGAGGAACACCTTTGGTGTAAATATCTAGTAATGATTATAAAAATTTCTGATGCTCCTACATCACTATGGTAGTGCTAGAATTACTAGGTCTATCTTTATGTTAGCCGTGTTAGGTTTGAATTTTTGTTTTGGTTTCACTAATTGAATCCGTAAGGCTTCTTCATGGAGCCTAGCCTCAATTTCATGATGCATTCTTCTCTTCTCTTATTTTTGGTCAAATTCAGTTCTTCTCCATTCCCTTTCTTACCTTAATTCTTCTTCTTCTTATTCTTCAAGTTATTTTGGTGGGTTGTTTTGGTAACTTTCCCTGTTATCCATGCTACTTCTTGTTCCTGCCTTATCTTATCTTCTTTGTCCCTTCGATCTATTTCTTGCTTAGTTTTCGACTTTGAGGCTAAAGCTTGTGATCTAATTTGTTCTTCCTTTGCCTTTCTTTGGCACAAATCATAAGCAATTCTTGAAGTAATTTCCATATAATTCCATGCACTATTTTGTTTTTGTTCATATGCCCAAGTCTTTGACTAATAATTGCATCTAATTTTCTTGATTTGCAATTATTTATGACTTGTGGTCTAGGATGATACTTATGAAATTTCATATCCCCAAAAGGAAAAGTGTTAATGTATCTGGCTCATCCTTAGCCCTCTTCACATCCATTAATTGAGAGGCCTTGACATGGAATGCCATATGTGCCATGGAAGTTTCTTGATTATTGTTAGAGAATCACCCACTCTTGTATGAAATTCATATGCTATTTCTAGCAACACAACATGGTTAGTGCCAAACATAGGAAGTAGGTGGGGATGTTTGGTTGCCTTGAACACTAAAATGAATGTACGATTTTTCACCACCAACCAATTGCCAACAACTGGGATTCCATATCTAGAACTTTCATACATGAAAAGTGTAGCTTCGTTAAACATGGCCTAATATAAGGGAATCGAGAAGTCATGAAAAACATGTGTGTCACTAGATATATTGGTCCTTCCAAAAGTTTGTACAAGAAATGTGTACACATTACTCATTTAGGGCCCATCTCCACTTCATGGTTGGGAATGAAATACTGAAACATATCACATCTAATAGGTATGAGGTCATGTAAAATTTAGGTTTTTATCCCTCTCCTCTATTCTTGGCATTTTGGAAGATGTTTTTCAAGTTTCTCACTAGGATGTCAACCTAATATCTACCTTCAACAACCACTGTATAAATTTTTACGCTTTTTATCTTCCATATAGTATATAGATCATGGCAGCTAAAAAGTGGTGCAGAGTCTTGAGAATGTCATAGTATATTCTCTATTAGATCACGTTCAAAATTCTCCTTTATAAGCCCACCACTTCTTTAGGACTTCCCTAGGAAATACCTTGAAACTTGTAAACTAGTCTTCATCCAGCTCTGGGTATTTTGTAATATGGTTCTATGTTTGAGGCACTCAATAAGGCCAAGGGTTTTCCATGGTTATCTCAAATCACAGTTTTCTTTAGATCTTCATCAGACCAACTGTCTTGTTTTTGAAACAATACATAAATTTTATCCTTGATGAAAATCATTATACATACATAAACTGAGACTTTTTTTCTTGCACAAGATTTTTTTCCTTCAAAATCTCATTATCATGAAGAAGTAATTAAGAAATCTACCAATATAACTACATTTTTAGATGAATGAAAGGGGGACACATACATAAGTATTTTTCTGAATTTCTTCTATCGTAATCTAAAGGTCATTATCATAGAATTATCTCTAAACTCTTTCTACTTCAACTCCAAATTATTTCATTTCACCGATTAAATAGAGGTATTTATACACATCCTCATTTCTTAGGTTAAACAAAGGTATCTATACATGTCATTCAAACATAAGCAGAGTTAAGATAGATCTAGGCCAGTTATATATCATACATCATCCTATGCCTTTTGAGTGAATACCATTTTTTTTTTAAATAAATACACAAAACATTGCTAAACAATAATGGATTTAAAAAATATGTACATTATGTACAAAAAACAATAGAGCTTAAAAAATGTATTAATAATGGGGAAATGTAATTCTAAATGAAAACACGGGAAAATATTTTCAGTCAATATTAATTGCCATCTAATATCTAATATTTTTATGATGGTCAAGTATGTTGATAGGATATAAATCTTCTTCTTTGTCATATGGCTAATACTATGATATTGTTACGATATTTATTAGGGAACTTTAGCACGAATCATAAGAAATTTTTGAAGTAATTCCCACATAATTCCATGCATTATTTTGTTTTTCTTCATATGCCCAAGTCTTTGACTATTACTTGCATCTAATTTTTCTTGATTTGCAATGATTTATGACTGGTGGTCTAGGATGGTACTTATGAAATTTTATATCCCCAAAAGGAAAAGTGTTAATGTATTTGGCTCCTAAGCCTTCTTCACATCCATTAACTGAGAGGCTTTGACATGGAATGCCATATGTGACCATGGAATTTTCTTGATTATTGTTAGAGCATCACCCACTCTTGTATGAAATTCATATGCTATTTCTAGCAACACAACATGGTCAGTTCCAAACATAGGAAGTAGGTGGGGATGTTTGGTTGCCTCGAACACTAAGATGAATGTACGGTTTTTCACCACCAACCGATTGCCAGCAATTGGGATTCCCTATCTAGAACTTTCATACATGAAAAGTGTAGCTTTGTTAAACATGGCCTAATATAAGGGAATCAAGAAGTCATGACAAACCTATGTGTGTTACTAGATATATTGGTCCTTCCAAAAGATTGTACAAGAAATGTGTACAAGTTACTCATTTAGGGCCCATCTCCACTTCATGATTTGGAATGACATAATAATACATGATATCACATCTAATAGGTATGAGGTCATGTAAAATTTAGGTTGCTATCCCTCTCCTCTATTCTTGACATTTTGGAAGATGTTTTTCAAGTTTTTCACTAGGATGTCAACCTAATAGGAGATTCTACGTTCAACAACCATTGTGTAAAATTTTATGCTTTTTCTCTTCCATATAATATATAGATCATGGTAGCTACAAAGTGGTGCAGAGTCTTGAGAATGTCATAGTATATTATCTATTAGATCATGTTCAAAATTATCCTTTATAAGCCCACCACTTCTTTAGGATTTCCCTAGGAAATACCTTGAAACTTGTAAACTAGTCTTCTTCTAGCTCTGGGTATTTTGTAATATGGTTCTATGTTTGAGGCACTCAATAAGGCCAAAGGTTTTCTGTGGTTATCTCAAATCATGGTGTTCTTTGGATCTAAGTGCTACAAAATATTTTGTATTTCCTCAATACATGGAAATACTGGTGGGTGAGTTGTTATCTTCAGTAACCAAGAGATGTTTACTACTGTGCAAATTTCAATGTTTGGCCTAGATATATCAAGACTATTTTTATGGAATTTTTGGTATATTTATGGCTAGCTATAGGCATTGACTTTATCTACGAAACATGTGGTATTCCAAAATTATGGTTAAGAAGGGGTTTCTAGCTCTTCCTCATTTGGATTTTCAATTGTTGTTGCCTTGCCAACCCCTCTCTTAGGTTTGGACATGGCTTCCTTGCAAAACATTGAGAAAAAGTTCCACTAACACATCATGGGAGACCATCATTAGCTTTCACCGCTCATATGCAAATTCCATGTGTATCTTTTATGCTCTTGATTCCTCCAATTTGTTTCTTGGATACAATTTGAAGTTTCGCTACAATTGTTATTCTCCATTTCCTTTTCTAACAAATAACCCAAAACATGCAATTCCCATTCCTGTTGTATAATTGATATTGTAATTTCCTCATCATAACTATCTTCCTTATTGTGGAATCTATGATATGTGTCTCTTCCTCTTTTTCTGTGTCTACCTCCATATTGAGATTCACTTCCATTCAACTAATTTTAATTTTTAATGGATTCTCCCATTCCTATCGCAACATGGGAGCATGGGCACCTAATATCACGATGCCCTCCTTTTTTATTGAGTTTCATTTTTCCTTGTAGTTTCACTACCACGACTATTATGCCTTTATGCCTCTCGTTACCTCGTCTTCCTTTTGAATTGTTGTTCTTGTTTGGAAATTTCTCTTTCTTTCTTTATCCATCTTCCTTGTGAACCTTATTCGTCTTCCTTCTCCTCTTTCACTTGAGAGACCTTACCTTTGGATTTGAATTTGGAAACATTAGCTTCATCATTACTTCCTTTTTAGGTGGTTAATGCGAGTCTCACCTCAAGATCAACTTCATCTTTTGTAACCTATTCATGTAGTGAAATCCTCTTCAAAATTATCAACTACAAATAGAACATAATTAGTTTCCCTTTAAAGGAAATTTTTTCTACCTTAAACTTGCACAATTGATCCTTTTTTACCATAATAGTTGCAGTTCCTTCTCCGAGAGCGATGGGCTCTTCCTTACTCAGAAAACCAAGCTCTCCTATTTTTGTGATCATTTTTAATTAATCCAATGTGCATAACTATCGGCCAAAGCGTAATTATATTGATTCTGTGTCCTATAAATTCAATTCAACATTGAATTGTGACCATACAATACATTAAATCATCCGCAATTTGAGTTTGTGAACACACCTTAAACATCGACAACGACATCGACTTATTTAACGACATCGACTTATTTTACTAAGTGCGAGCTTTGTCCTAAGTGGTGATTCGTCGCTTTGTTCCTAGTGGTGATCCTGGGAAATAATATTCTTACCTTATTGTGTGGAGCCATAGAGTGGAAATCTTTAATGGTGCACAATAATAAGTCGAAGAAGAATATATCGCACAACAATGAAGAGAAGGTCACGCAGAAGCTAGAGTCGGATAAGTCAAAGAATAATTCGCTCAAGAATGGAGAAGGAAGGTCACGCGGAAGAGGATAAATTCTTTATTATTGGCGGGCAAGAATGAAGAGATTCTAATGAAAGTACAGGCGCCGAAGATAAAGTGGGAGAAAGAATGAAGAGATTATAATGAAGGTACGGGCACCGAAGATAAAGTGGGAGGAAGGACGGGCTCTGATCTCCAGAGGTGTGGGAAAGTTGAGAAAAAGTGTAGGAGTTTATGAACGATGAATTATGTTTCTCTTCCAAGGATTTTATGAAGGTTTATATTACTATTTGCCAACTGTGTTCCCAAAAACCCCCTCATGATTACAAACATCGACTGTACGACATGTACGAAGTCATTTGAATTATACATATATTTGGTGGTTTTACCAGCATTGAGTAAACAACAGGGTGGTGCGTTCATTTGTAGGGAATTTGAGAAACGTTGGGAAAATTACAAGATTATGGCCCAATACATGTCAAACGTATTCTCTCATTTGGATCTCTATTTCATGGGCGGAAAGATGGGTGTTGTTGTGATGATCGGATAACTATGTGAATAAATTCTCTGTTTTTTTTTTTACCATTGTAAAAAAAATGTAGAACAGAGATTATTACTTCTTTATCATGGTGAAAATATTATTAATTCCAAAACTGAAAACTGAATTAAGTTAATTACATATGGTAACTTTGATGAAGAAGTTATTTTACTTTTTCTGCTGGATTGATTTTCTTTTAAACATATATGTATAAATATATCAAGAAACAGTTGCCAAGAAGGGGGGGCAAAACCCTAACTGTTTCCCTATCCTTCCATAAAAAGATGGAAAGGGAAAGGCCCGGGCTGTGAAGGAACAAGCGGGAAAAAAAAGAAAGAAAATATAGCAGAAAGACAGAAAGAGAAAAGGAAGTGCTAAGTCTGGTGAGGACTAGATAGCACAAGCACAGAAAGTGCGTGACATTGAAAGTGCGTGACATTTGCTGAGGCAGAGGCCTGGCAAATGAGCTTGGGGGG
>APFE030758848.1:55497-70431 GCA_000404065.3 Pinus taeda | reverse complement strand
TTTCAGAGTTTTTAGGGGACCGCACTTTCTCTTTACAGACAATACAGGCATCTTCGCACTTTTCCTTTAGTAAACTGAGCGGGACTACACCTATTTCTTCTGGAAGCCTGCAGACCCTGTAATGTTTTTTGAAAAACCTAAAATATTTTCTTCCAATTAAGTTTAGGTTTCATTTAGGGTTTTTAGTATCTACCCAGATCTACATTTTTCCTATCAAAAATCTCTTGTGAGTGAGTTCCAATGGTATTTTTGTTTTATATGATTTTCTAGAAGTTTTGCATGCCTGGAGTGGTTTTCACTTGGTCTCTGTAGTGACTCAAAGATCAGAAGCTTGAGAAACCTTAGATCACCTTGGTGTCTTTTTGTCTTCTTTATGAGTCTGACTTGGTTGTGAAATCTGTCCTTTGTGAGAAATAGATTTAGTTTTTCTCTTTGCAAATCTTTGAACAAACTTTGTTATAAGTTTTGAATTTCATTTTTATAAAAAAAAGACATATTTGGATGTTTTTTGATTGGTTTATTATTTTCAACAAATGAATCCTTAGTTTACTGAACAACTAAGTAAAATGTCCTAAAAAAGAATTGAAGCTTTTATTCGATTAGTTTTTTTTAAAGTTCTTAGATTTCAAGATTAGTTTTTGTAGTTTTGAGTGTTTTCTAGAACTTGTAGATCTTTTTTGAAGAAAATTGTTTTTTGTAGTTTCAAGTTTTGAAAAAGGAAAGGGATTTATTGTGAGCATTAATTATTAGTCTCGTTTTGAGTTCTTATTGAAAAGACAAAAAGTTTTTCTTTTTATTTCCATGTTGAAAGAAAGAACTGTTTCTTAAAGAATTGCATTCTCAAACTCTTTCTTTTAGCTAGAATTTCATTGAAAGAAAAACAAATTGCTTATCATTTTAGGTGCATCTTTTTAGTGTTTTTGGAGTCGGGTCTTCACACCATCAAAGTTTCATTTCCATACCTATTGATTTAAAGAACAACCCATAAAAGCAACGCTCAATTAAAATTGAACTAGTAATCTTTTTTATTTCTAGGGCTTTTATTACCAATATGGCTTAGGCTAGTATCTTGGAGTAGGGAGTAATTAACTCTCCAAGATAGTAAAAACAAACAAGTAGATATATCTTGCGGTAGGAAATAAATCGAATTGTAATTGATACATTCTGGGAAGTTTCTCTTAAAGGAGTCAATCATGAGATCATGTCCGAACCTCTGAGACAATCAAGTCTATTTCATTGGGAAAGATAGAAGATTTGCGCATATTATAAACGGTAAACCTCAGATTAACCATTGTCAAGGAGCCTGGGGTCACTTTTTGGTAAACCTCGGATTGACCATGTCGAGGAGCCTTCAAGGGGATTGAGCTTTGTTACTTTGCCCTTGTGCGTAGATCAGATCGTAGACTGTTCCCCTAGTTGTATTTGTTGTTGTTGGTAACCTTAGTGTCCATAAACTTAAGATTATTTCCTAAGATGATGGTGAAAGACGGGTCTCACTGTACCTGGAGCAGACGTCAACTAGACTCACTTGGACTCTCTGGGGGGTTCTCTTCACTCGAGATGGTTTTGTGAAGAAACTTGTGCTAGTCTGTTTCATTAAGCAGGTTGTCGGGGTAACTGTTCCAACCGCCCTTTCTGTATTAAACTTCTACGACATTGGATTTCATCACCAACTAGTGTTTTTAGTACGGAAAGTTACTATTTGTGTGTGGTTTTAACTCTTAGATTTTTTAGGCGTGTGATTCAGTTGTTTGTTCCTTTAGAGACTTTAGGTGGTTTTATTGAAATTTTCTTTGTTTGCATGTGATTATTTTCATCCTACACCAAAAGGTTATTATACTTCATCGATCATGTCACAACGGTCATCTATGTTTTCCCAATCATTGAAAACATTTTTATACAGTGGTCCTTCTGTTCCTTTGGGGTACCAGTCACTCTCTGGTACTTTTTCAGGAGCAACTCCTCGACCGACTGAACATCAGTTATCACTTGGTAGTAATGGAACTAAAACGTTGAATGTAGAGAAAATTCTTATGATGTCTGGTAGTATTCCAAATCCTCAACCTCAAGGTAGTCAGTTACCACCTGGGGGGCAACCTCATGGTAGTCAGTTACCACCTAGGGGGCAACCTCAAAGTAGTCAATTACTGCTTGGGGGGCAACCTTAAGGTAGTCAGTTACTGCTTGGGGGGCAACCTCAAAGTAGTCATTTACCGCCTGGGGGGCAATCTCAAGGATAGTATATACCTTCAGGACAGTACATACCCTAAGGTCAACCCCAGACTCAGTATACTCCTCAGGATGCTTATCAACCCCAGAATCAGTACGTGCCTCAGGGTTATCAACCTCAAGGTCTGTACCTGACTCAAGGTTTCCAACCACCTTCTGGTCAAACATTTTTATAAGGAACTGGAAATGTACAATCTGTTATGAGTCCATACCCCAGAATGAATATGGTGTGGGATCCATCTCAAGCTCAACAGACTATGCAACCTAATGCGTAGTCATCTAATCAACCTGGACAACCTTTGGTTTCTGGGCCAACCTAGCAACCTGTCCAACCTACTGTTCAAACCCCTGCACCTGGTTTAGTTCAACAGCCTGGGCCTAGCTCACCTCAGACTCCGCCTCAAACTGCTTCTGCAACTGCTGCAAATTTTGTTCAACCTACCACACCTATTTTTGGAGTATTTGTAGCTCCAGTTTCTACTATCCTTGCATCAGTACCAACTCCTCAAGTCTTTGTGCCACAGTCATGACCTACAGTTCAGACTTCAGTCCAGATGCCTGCAGGACAAGTTGGTCCAAGGACGATTGCTACAAGTCAACCGTAATTCACTTATCAACTGTACCAGGTACAATATCAATTTGGTCCTACTGTACAAAACCCAGTTTATCAGTATCAACCGTATCCTAGCTATACTTATCAACAACCTCAACAACCCCAGTTTGGTTCGGTTAATCTTGGTTTCTCAGGAGGTTATAACATTCCTAATGCAAATCCGATTCTAGCTTATCCTGGATATCCTCCTCCTCAAGCTGGTCTTGTTACTCAAGGTTTTCACGACCTTAACCGTTAGTTACCATTTATTGCAACTTTGGATTTACTTGATTTGTCGTGCCTTACGAACGATCTAATTTACTATCTTCTGTATTAGCCACCAACACCTAATAAGTTGCCTAGTGATAATCTGAAATTCGACGGCAAGTCAGGGGAGGATCCGTGAAATCATGTTATGACTTATCACCTTTGGTGTGCATCTAATTCAATCGTTGATGATTCAATTCGATTGCATCTTTTTCAAAGAACTCTTATTGGTCTTGCCGCCAAATGGTACATTGAGTTACCACAAGGCTCGTTTAATAATTTCAATCAGTTAGCCACTGCTTTCTTAACTCATTTTCAGATGCCTGTCAGATACGAAAATGGCACGGAACTGTTAACTTCACTAAAACAATCCACGTCCACATATATTTCTGATCATATTCATGAATGGCGACGTAGAAGGCGTTTAGTGAAAGTTTTCGTTCCTGATCAAGTTTTAGTGGAATGGTTCATTAAATCATTGTTACCTAAAATCACTGAAGATGTAGCTAAGGGAGGAATTGTCACTAAAGAGAAAATCATTGCTCATGCTCAATTCCTTGACCTCGTCTATAAGCAGTCAGGTACTTTGCATGAAAAAATCCCTGATCTTCTAAAACACGGTCAAACAACTACATCTCCTTCAGGGTCTCATGTTGTTGATGGTATGATTGGTTCAGTTAGTACTTAAAGCAAGAAGAAATCTTCAAAGGATTTTTCTCTTACAATAACTTTACCTGATTCCCTGAAAGGAAATTATTTCACTGAAGTTTCTGTTGATGTCCATGTCGTAGAATCATCTACGACCAAATACGGTAGTAAAGAGAAGGGGAAGAACAAAAACAAACAAAGTTCAAAAGATAAAACAGATAAAAATGAATCTACTGATGAAAAATGGAAACCTTTCTATCCTTATTTCATTTGCGATGAGGATCCTTTTACCAAAGAATGCCCACATCGAGCAGAGGCAGAGGTTTCAAAATTCGTTAAAGATTCCCAAATCCCTGCTGTCTTGAAGGATTATTTTCCTACTCAAGATAGTAATATGGTTGCTTCTTCCTCGAATACCTCAGAAGAACCCATTATGATGATGTCTCATGTCAGGATTGCGACGCGATCACAAGATTATGGTAGTAAAGATCCTGTTGATGATAAAGAAGTAGAATCTTCTAATTCAAACACAACAAATACAACTCCTCCTTTTCTGATCCGCTACAGATCGAGAAACCCAACCTTGGCTTAGTAATAAAACCACTTGCTAAAGGTATACTTCGGAAATCAACTTTCAATCCACATGCGAGAGCTGCTCAAAATTATAACATTGTTGAAGACTTAGCCATTTCCCCTTCAGCAATGTCAGCTTTGGAAATGCTGCAATCGTGCCCAGCACAATGTAAATTATTATTGTCTGCTATAGGAGCTGTCAATATTCAGGATTCAAACCTAATAATCTTCAATTTAGAAAATAGTACACCCCGCCTGCCTCATCAAATTGATTTCCAGATTCTAGTGTTAGTCAAAAACAGACCTTGCTTTCAGACTGTGATTGATGAAGGGGCTTCTACGTGTATTATCTCAATCCAGTGTTGGAGATCGCTTGGTTCTCCCATACTCAATCATTCTCCAACAATTCTAAAGGCTTTTGATGGCTGATGGTTCCATCCTTTTGGTATTTTGCAGGATTTACCTATAGGGGTCGAAGGCAAAATCGTAAATCTAGATGTGGAAGTGGTTGATGCCCCTCTAGATTACAACCTTCTCCTGGGTTATAGTTGGTCTTATGCTATGACTGCTATTGTTTCATCGGTCTTTCGGCTTATCAGTTTCCTCATAATAGAAAGATCGTTACGATAGACCAGCTGACCTATTTCTCATCCGACCTAGCCTCTATAGATAGTGTTCAGCACATCGGTAAAACGACTATCCCTTACAAGGATGTTGGCTTAGCTTTGATTAAAGATTCTAGTTTACTAGGAACTTTTTCCTTCCCTCCTCCTAACGTATCGCCTTCTATTGCAAATATTCATATGATTTCATCGAATACTGTTGCTTTTGATGATCCTTGAATTGTACCTTCTGATTCTGAGGTGGATTCATTTGATGGCGCGATGCCTTTGAGTCCCTTTGAAATTGCATATCAGACTGTACAATCGTTTTCTCATTCCTGATCAAGCTCGAGGATAGTTTTTTCCTATGTCAACCTCATCAAAAAATGAAACCAGGAGTCTCGAAGATAGTTTTTTCCTTTGTCAACCTCGTTAAAAAATGAAACCATGAGTCTCGAGGATAGTTTTTGCATGTGTCAACCTCGTTTAAAAATGAAATCAAGTGTTTTGAGCATAGTTCCTTGTCTTGTGTCAAGCTCGTTTAAAAAATTAAACAAGGAGTCATGAGCATAGTTCCTTGTCTTGTGTCAAGCTCGTTTAAAAAATGAAACAAGGGTTATGAGGATAGTTCGTTTATTGTGTCAAACTTATTAAAAAATGAAACAAATCCCTTTCCAAATCGAGTCTTTGAGTCTTTCCAAGATCTCGAAAGTGAACTTTCATTCCATCGAAATCGTTGAATGCAATGAAGCTTGGGGGGCATGTACCTCGATTTGAGTCATTATGCTAGGGGCATGCGAACTTATAACAAAGATAGTTTTTAAACAGAGTTCTCTATGGTTCAAGTTTGTGTAAAAATGAACCCATACCCGATTTACATCTCGTCATTGCCATTTTTATCCGCTAAATTTTGCTAAATGAGCCTTGATTGTTTTCATTCCACTGCCATCATCTCTTTGGTTGATCATATGCTTTCACTTGGTTGTTTTTCCTTTCCTGAGGCACCGCAACGATGAGTGGTTTTATTAGCCAACCTCTTAACCATTACATGTTTTGAGCAGTTCCACCATTGCCGGAACCAGTTGCTATCCTTTATACCACTCGTTCCTCTAAGACAAGTCTTCTTTAAGCTCTTTTCTGACTTGTAAAATATGAAAAGATTGCCGACTTTTAACTTGTTAAATAGAATAAAAAGGCGGTCCACTTACAACTCTTTTTTGACTATATAAACATGAAAAGATCACCAAACTTTTGTCGTTTCAAGTTCGATACTGGTTATAAAAAACGTGTCTTCGATCATTTTTTTACTTTTTTGGATCAGAGCCACTAATTATGAAAATTAATCATTGATCGTAATGGTCAAGGGGTTCTCTCGAGTATTATTTTATACTTTTCGGGCTTGAGGGACACAAATTTACAAAAAAGGACCCCCTAGAGTTTTCTTTTCCGTGTCTTTTTCAAACTTTCTAAACATGAAAAAGACTCCAAGTTTTACTTAAGTTGGACTCGTTAAACCCTGATGACATTGGACTCGTCACCATGACGAGGCTAGAGTCCTCTTTAAACCCTTTTCAAACTTGTTAAATATGAAAAGATTGTCGAGTGCTTGTCCTTTCCAGCTCGTTAAAGTATTGTAAATGTCATCCTGCTGTATTATTTTATCCTTTTCGGACAAGAGAGATTATTAAAAATTATTTTATCGTTTTCGGACCTGAGGGATTTTAAAGTATTGCAAATGTCATTCCTGCATGTATTATTAAATTTATATAAGATATTTTTTAATTAATTTAAACTAAAAAAAAAATTTGCTCACATTATGTTATCATTTTAGTAATTTCTATTGTGAATTATAAAAAATTATTCACTAACAATTTACATCTAATGACAGTTATATTTCCTATTCTTTTTTATGAAATTTTTATATTATTAATTTATTTTATTACATTGTTTTAACTTTTTTTATTTTATTTATATTATTAGATTAATTTAGGTTAAATATAATTTTAAAATTGAACAAAAATGAATTTACTTAATATAAACATTAAATTAACGGAAAAATTAAACTTATCTTAAATTAACTAATATACCTCTTATATTAATATATTAAATACATCATATAATAAAATAATTCATATTAAAAATATAAATTCTTCATATAAACTTATTTCTTCGAGATATTATAAAATTATATCAATTTAAAAATAAAAAACAATTAAAATTAAATTGATATTCAATCCCACGTTACTATGCTTGTAATCTCCTTTGCCCAATCTCACATGTCTTAATTCACCTCACCTATGTCTTAAGCTGCATGCTTCATGTTGCATTCCCTTGGGTTTATAATCCCTTGAGTTTTATAATCCTGTGGGTTGTCCCAATGTCGCATTGTGACAAGGATTGTATCAATATGAAAATCATGGTCGAGCATCGTCCAAGATCGTATTGTGAGAGAGATTGTCTCGATATCAAAATAAAGCATGGTCAACCATATTTATTTAAGGGCTTATAATATTCAAGGGTTCAACCATTGCCGAGCATGGTCCAACGTTGCATTGCGATAAAGATTGTTTCAATATGAAAATCAGCTATGGTCAACCATGTTTATTTGAAAGTTTATAATATTTATCTTTGGGTTTATATATCTTGGTTTTATATTATTCATTTGGATTTAATATTATTCGCTTGGGTTTATAATCCCTTGGGTTTTTAGTATTAATCCATTTGATTTATTATTCCCTTGGGTTTATAATATCAATCATGGCCAACCATTGTCAATCATGGTCAACTATGATCCAACATCACATTGTGACAAAAAAGTCTCAATATGAAAATCAACCATGGTCCAATGTCGCATTGTGAACACAATTGTCTTGATATGAAAATAAATCATGGACAACCATGGTGAACCATGGTCCAACGATGCATTGTGACAAGGATTGTCTTTATATCAAAATCAACCATGGTCAACAATGTTGTCTCAAAATGAAAATCAACCATGGTCAACCATGTCTTAATATCAATCCCTTGGGCCTATTAATCTAAGGGTTCATATTCCTAGGGTTTTATATTATTCCATTGGGTTTAATATTATTCCTTTAGGTTTATAATTACTTGGGTTTTTGGTATTAATCCATTGGTTTTATTATTCCCTTGGGTTTATAATATTAATCATGGTCAACAATGGTCAATGATGGTCAACCATGGCCAACCATATTTTATAAAATCAATCATGGTCAACCATGTTACAATGTCGTATTGTGACACAAAATGTCTTAATATGAAAAACAACATGGCCAACTATGGTCCAACGTTGCATTGTGACAAAGATTGTCTCGATATGAAAACCAATCATGGTCAAGCATGGTCAACCATGTTTATTTAAGGGTTTATAATATTTATCTTAGGGTTTATATACCTTGGGTTTATATTATTCCCATGGGTTATAATCCCTTGGGGTTTTAGTATTAATCCCATGGGTTTCTAATATCAATCATGGTCAACCATGGTCAATGATGGTCAACCATGATCCAACATTGCATTGTGACAAAGATTGTCTCAATATGAAAATCAAGCATGGTCAACCATGGTCCAACATCATATTGTGACACAGATTCTCTTGATATGAAAATCAATCATGTCAAACCATGGCCAACGATGGTCCAACGTTGTATTGTGACAAAGCTTGTCTCAATATGAAAATCAACCTTTGTCAACCATGTCTCTAGACCAATTCCTTGGGTTTATTAATCCAAGGGTTCATATTCCTAGGGTTTAATATTATTCCCATGGGTTTTAAGTATTAATCTCTTCGGTTTATAATATCAATCATGGTCAACCATGGACAATCATGGTTAGTGATGGTCAACCATGTGGTCAACCATGCTTCATAAAACCAATCATGGTTAGCTATAGCCAATCATGGTCAACTATGGTCTGATGTCTCATTGTGACAAAGATTGTCTCAATATAAAAAACAAACATGGTCAACCATGGTCGAATGTCGCATAGTGACAAGGATTGTCTCAATATGAAAATTAACCATTGTCAACCATGGTCAACCATGTTTATTTTAGGGTTTATAATAATTATCTTAGGGTTTATATACCTTGGCTTTATAATATTAATGCCCCAGTTTTAATATTTTTCCCTTGGATTTATAATGTCAATCCCTTGGGTTTATTAATATAAGGGCTCAACATGGTCGAGCATGGTCCAACATCACATTGTGAAAAAGATTGTCTCAATATGAAAATCAACCATGGTCAACCATGTTTATTTAAGGATTTATAATATTTATCTTAGGGTTATACCTCGGGTTTATATTATTCCCTTGGGTTTTTAGTACCCTAGGTTTATAATCCCTTTGATTTATGTTATTAATACCTTGGGTTTAATATTATTCTCTTTGGTTCGTAATTCCTTGGGATTTTAGTATTAATCCCTTAGGATTATAATATCAATCCATTGGGTTTATTAATCTAAGGGTTCATATTTCTAGGGTTTAATATTATTTCCCTGGGTTTATAATATCAATCCCTTGGATTTATTAATTTAAGGGTTCATATTCCTAGGGTATAGTATTATAACTTTTGGTTTAATATTATTTCCTTGGGTTTGTAATCCCTTGGGAACCCTTGGGTTTATTTAACCTTTAGGTCTCAATATGAAAATCAACCATTGTTAACCATGGTCAACCATGTTTATTTAAGGGTTTATAATATTTATCTTAGGGTTTTTATACCTTGGGTTCATATTATTCCCTTGCGTTTAATATTATTCCTTTGGATTTTTAGTAATAATCCCTTGGGTTTATTATTCCTTTGGGCTTATAATATATACCATGGCCAACCACGGTCAATCATGGTCAATCATGGTCAATCATGGTCGACCATCATCCCACATTGCATTGTGACAAAGATTGTCTCAATATGAAAATCAACCATGGTCAATCATAGTCCAATGTCACATTGTGATAAAGATTATCTTGATATCAAAATCAATCATGGTCAACCATGGTCAACCATGGTCCAATGTCACATTGTGACAAGGATTTTTTCAATATGAAAATAAACCATTGTTAACCATGTTCATTTTAGGGTTTATAATATTTATCTTATGGTTAATAAACCTTGGGTTTATAAAATTAATCCCTTGGGTTTAATATTATTCCGTTGGGTTCATACTCCCTTGGGATTTTAGTATTAATCCCTTGGTTTATTATCCTCTTGGGTTTATATTATCCATCCCTTAGGGTTTTTAATTTAAGGTTTCATATTCCTAGGGTATAATATTATTCATACAGTTTATAATATTAATACTAGGGTTAAATATAAATCCCTTAGGTTGATAATTATGGTTAATCATGGTCCAACATTGTAGTTTGACAAATATTCTCTCAATATGAAAATCAACCATGCCCAACCATTGTCAACCATCATCAACCATGGTCCAATGTCACATTGTGACAACAATTGTCTCAATATGAAAATAAACCATAGTATAATGTCGCAATAGAACAAAAATTGTCTCAATATGAAAATGAATCATCCTCAACCATGGTCAACCATACTCCAATGTCGCATTGTGACAAATATTTTCCCCAAAATGAAAATGAATCATAGTCACCCATGGTCAACCATGTTTATTTTACTATTTATAATATTTATCATAGGTTTATATACATTGGTTTATAATATTTATCTTACAGTTTATCATAGGATTTTCTCAATATGAAAATCAAACCATGCTCAACCATGGTCATTCATATTCAATCATGGTCAAAATTGGTCAAATATGGTCGACCATGGTCAATTATGGTGAATCATGGCTAAGTGTGGTCAATAATGGTCCAACATCAAGTTGTGACAAAGATTGTCTCAATATCAAAATCAACCATGGTAAACCATGGTCAGCCATGGTCTAATGTCACATTGTGACAAAGAGTGTTTTAATATGAAAATCAACCATGCTCAACCCTGATCAATAATGGAAAACCATGGTTAATAATCATGGTCACATTGTGACAAAGATTGTCTCTTGGTGTAACATCACATGGTGAAACATGGTCATCAATGGTCAACCATGGTCCGAAGCCGCATTATGACAAAGACCGTCTCAATATGAAAATTAATCATGGTCAACCATGGTCCAACGTCACATTGTGGCAAAGATTGTGTCAATATGAAAATCAATCATGGTCAACCTTGTTTATTTTAGGGTATATAATATTCATCTTAGGGTTTATATACATTGGGTTTATAATATTAATCCTATGGTTTATTATAAATCTCTTGGGCTTATAATCCATTAGATTTATAATATAAATTCCTTGGGTTATAATATTAATAATCACTTACATTTGTAATATTAATTCAAAGGGTTTATAATATTAATCTCTTGGGTTTCTCAATATTAATTCCCTCTTAGGTTTTACATGTTAATCCTTTCTATTTAAAATTATTTCCTAGGGTGTATAATAGCATTGAGTTTACAATATTAATAATACCCTTGGTTAATTAATATCAATATTTATTATATATTGATAATATTCTCATATTAATATAACATGTTATTATTATTATAAATTACCTTATTAATTGTTAAATATTATCATATTCTATAATAATGTAATATATTAAATATTTTATTATTATTAATATTTATTAATATCAATATTAATATTAATATTACATTTAGAACCATTGACGCCTATTGGCGTATATCAACCATCAGCAACTATGGTCAACCATGGTACAGTGTCACATTGTGAAAAAGATTGTCTCATCATGAAAATCAATGATGGTAAACCATTGTAAACCATGCTTATTTTAGGGTTTATAATATTTATCTTAGGGTTCTTATACCTTGGATTTATAATATTTATCCCTTGGGTTTAATATTATTCCCTTTGGTTTATAATCCCTTTTATTATCAATCCCTTGGGTTTATTATTCCCTTAGGTTAATAATATCATTTCCTTGGATTAATAATATCATTCCCTTGGGTTTATTAATCTAAGGGTTCATATTCCTAGGGTATAATATTATTTATAGGGTTTATAATATTGATCTTTTGGTTTAATACAAATCCATTGTTTTATAATCATGGTCAACCATGGCCCAACTCACATTGTGACAAAGGTTTTCTCAATGTGAAAATCAACCATGGTCCAACATCACGTTGTTACAAAGATGGTCTCCATATGAAAATAAATCATGGTCAACCATGGTCCAATATCGCATTGTGAAAAAAATTGTTCAATATGAAAATCAACGATGATCAACCATGATCGTTATAGGGTTTATATACCTTGAGTCTATAATATTGAGCCCTTGAGTTTAATATTATTCCCTTGGGTTTATAATCCTTTGGGTTTATAATATCTAACATTTCATTATGACAAAAATTGTCTCAATATGAAAATCAACCATGATTATTTCAAGAGTTATACTATTTATCTTAAAGTTTATATACCTTGAGTTTATAATATTGATCCCTTAATTTTTTTCTATAAATCCATTTGAATTTTAATTAATTAAACTATAATTAATATATATTATAAAATTTATTTCTTTAATAAATAATTAAATAATAAGAAGTTATTATTACATTATTATTTATTATAATATTTATATAACTAATTATGAATTATTATTAACTTATATATTTATAACTAATTATGAAATTATAAACAATTTAATATATATACTATGAAAAGAAAACATACTTTAATTTAATAAATAATAATAATAAGTAGTTTATATTATTATTTATATTTATTAATTATTTATTATTATTTTTTTAATTATTAAATGTATTATTATGGATTCTTTATTTATTATTAAATATTATTTAACTAATACGTTAAAATAATTTATATTAAATTATATTTATAATAATATAAAGTAATGATTTTTGTAGGGGTGTTTAATTGTAGAATTGAAGCATTTGTGAGTTCCCTCATAATTGTAAAAGAGCTTCTGCATAAATCACATAAAAAGATCATTGTCGACGCGTTTCGAACCAACCAGTGTGATTCATCGTCAGGACAAGGGGTAGTTTAATTTATAGATGAAATAGCTTTTTTCATGATATTTTTTTGTAGTTAATTTTAATCAGAATCCGATATAGATTTTTAAAAACTTGAGTTTAAATTGTTTAGTTTGCATAATTTGAGTGCTCGGTTCTGAATCCATTTATGCATGCAAAAATGTATTTTAAATAACAAAAAATCTTGAAATTGTATTCCCAAATTTTGGTGAATTCTGGTGAAAAAGGCTATTTCGTCTATAAGCTAGAATAAGCCTTTTAGTAATATTATTATCATTTTTATTATTATATTTTTATCAATATGATGATGATGATGGTTAACGTCCACTGAGATCAAATTGGCCTATCGGACTTATAAATTTCTTTCTTAGTTTCTAATTGTCTGGCTCCTCATCTTTTTTGGCAAGATTGGTGCTATAGCTTTTTTTTTTTTTTCTCTACGGTCTTCCAACTTTCATTATCTTGCATCTCCTTCATCTCTTCTGATTCTTGGGACATTGGTGTCTTAGCTTCACGATCTATTGTGTTCGTCCTTTTGAAGATAGCCAGAGAAGAAGTTTGGTCTAGGAGATCTGCTTTGCTGTTAAATGAAGATTTATTTTGTGTGGTATTCAAACCCTCATAATTGTTGATGCTTGAGGGGTTGTCGAGTTCACTCTTTTGTTGTTGGGCATGGATTTCCCCTGATTGTCTTGAGAGTTGTTTCTTTCTTGTAATTCAGAGTTTTCTCGAGAGTATTCTTCTTTGATGATAGTGTAGTGTTCCTTTTGTGCTCCTTCTGGTGATTTTTTCTAGCAGAAATTTTCTGGGAGGCTTTTGGGCAATTTCTGGCTAGGTGGCCTGTCTCAAAGCAGGATCGACATTCGAAGAGGACACTTTCATAATCGAGTTTCTGGTTCCACACATAGTCTTTATTTGTTAGGTGTATTTCAGCTGGGAATCCGACGCCGAAGTCCATTTCCACACAGATGCGTGCATAGGTGGTTTTGGCATATTCCTTCATTTCTGGGTAGCAATAGTAAAATTTCCCAATTGCATTTCCAATGTCTTTTAGCGAAGAGAAATTCTAGAGATGCAAGGGTAGGTTTGGCAATCTCACCCAAACTGGTGCTGAGGTTATGACTGTTGTTGAGGGATTGAATGATGGGTTCCATGGCCTCATGAATAGGATGGATTTTTCCCAAAACCAAGGGCTGGAATCTTGAATACGTTGTCTGCTTTCAGGGTTCTCAAAGTCTACTATAAAGAAACCCCTAGCATAGGGGTAGATATTAATTGCATAAGGAATTAGAGGCTTCCATACCTCCGAGATCCAATTGTGGAGAGCTGTCAGCCACGACCAAAAGCCATTGGATCGGCAGATTAGGGCACTTTCAAAAACTTCAAAGCCTCATTGAGTGAGGCCTGGACCACCTAGACAGTGGGAGCTGGGGCTTCATTGACAATATGGGTAGGAGCTTGCCCTCCAGAGGTGGGAAGAACTAAGCCAACAACTATTTTTGCAAAGCTAAGAGCCATTTGGAGAATTCTCTCCTGCTGAGTATAAAAGATTTCTGAAGAGAAGCCAAAGAATACTGCCGCAGAGAAGTGAAGAGCCGCAGATCTATAAATCGCAGTAAAGAGAAGAGCCGCAGATCTAAGGCTCAATCGATGAGAAGAGAAGTGAAGAGCCGCAGATCTATATCACGACAGAGCCACAGACTACGACAGCCACAAGATCTACTATTCATATAACATCCAGCAAGCTTGTCCTGAGTTTCTTCTCAATCACAAGCAGTTGTTCAGTAGTATGTCGAAACTAGTATTCTAGATCTCCGTCCAGAGCCGTATTCTAGATCTTTGCAAATCTCCGCTGTAAAGAGCCGCAGATGAAGATCTAATAGCTTTTTAAAATCGCATTTATTAATGTAAATATGCATGTGATTGATATACACCTTCAGTATATATCAACCACATTTACTAATTAATTAATTA
>APFE030758848.1:40200-54664 GCA_000404065.3 Pinus taeda | reverse complement strand
GTAATATCATTTAGGTGAATAAGTTATTTTTCTATTTAATATTAAAATTATAATTTGAAAAAAATAGTCTATTTATGATAAATTTTTATTTTTTATTTGAACAAGGTAATGCGTCGTCATATTAGAGTTAAGATGACTATTGGTTAAATTCTATTTCATTATGCATAAATGGATCTCTTTATTCATATGATATTATTTTTAATTTATCAATTTAATTAGAAGAGAAAACAAGACATAAATACTTTGGAAATAAATCTCAATTAAGAATCTTTGATTTGTGTAAATTACTAAAAATATTTTAAAATATTATTGTCAATATTTTGTAAATGTTAAATACCTTTACATAAGTACCATTCATCTATGACTTAATTGATAATTAAATTTAAATTCTGGAAACCTTATTCTAAAATAGACAATAATAACTCATTTAATTTTATAATTTATGGAACACATTTTATATTTGACTTGAGTTTTAATATTTCTATTAAAAATGTTAAGATATAATAGTTATGAAGATTTTGTTAGTTAAAATCTAATGTAAATGAAACACGCAAACCATTAGATTGATATTGAGTATTATAAGTATCCTATAATTGTAAAGTACAAAAATTAAAATACAAAATAAATTAATTTCAAAGTTCAACATGGCAAATAAATTGCTCTTCAATATATTTGGCATGTAAACAAGTATGCAATACATTTGGTATGTTATAAATATATTACTTAGTAGTGGACTACACATGGTTTATCTTTCCAAATACACATTGTTATTAGTCTCATAACTATTTAAACTATTAATTCATTTAATTCCCACCATAATTTAAGTAAGTTTTTGCATACAAAAGAAGATAAATAATATATAAATAAATATATTTACCGGGGTACTTCCCACCATTATTTATGTAGGAGTAAAATTGTAAATGTGTAGACATCTCAATTTATTAGTTCTTCTCAAAGAAAGACTATAGTATTTTACTTTCCTATTAATCATTATTAATTTAGCATTGACCAATGCAATTTATAATATTCTATGCAATTTTTTCTAAAGCATAATTTATAACTTGAGTAGAAGGCACAAAACAACACTTATTTTAAATGAATTAATAATTTTCCATTCAATACATTTACATATAATCGAAATTTAACTTCTTCCTCTTCGGTATTCCATTCCCCTACTTCAAAAGTATGCTAAAATAATTATGTTATCAATTATAATTATGGTTATGTTGTAACATGATATATATATATATATGTGTGTGTGTGTGTGTGTGTGTGGTTAATAATTTATATATGTTAAATAGTTATAAAACTATATTTATGTTATATTTTATTATAGAACTATATATATTATATAGCTATGTGATCTTATAGTTAACATAGTTATATTATAAGTTATATATATATATTATATTATAAATATTATATAACTAGTTAAAATGTTTATATATATATAATAAAATTTTATCTTTTAGATTTTATTACAAGATTAATATTATTTTTAAAAGTAATGTATATTATATTATTATTAAAAAATATTTAAAATATAAATTAATTTAAATAATAAATAAAATAAAATTTCTTGCTTTATAAATAGAGATTTACCATGAGCAACTATATTCACCATGTCAATATTAAAATCCCAATTTACTTATTCATCTTCATACAATGAAAGCCACTCAAAAAAATAAGATAGAATGTTATCATAATAGACACAATCTAAAGCCCACATAATGAGACACTCTTAATTCCAAATGTACCAAAATAGAATGCAAAAATTACAATAGAGCATCATTAGTGGCTAGCATCCTAGAAATAATCCCACATTCTCCTCAAAAAACAAATAAATAACATCTCTTGCATAATTTAACAAGAGTGTTCAAGCTTTTGTTGTTACATTATTGAGATTATGATCCTAGGTCTTCAAGCTATACAATTTCTAACAACTGTCTCTCCTAATTTCTTAGTGATGGTGGCCACTTGGAGGCCCTCTAGGACCAACTACCTTAAGTTGAAAGTATTGGCTATAGACTGGACATTCATAAGGCTTGTCATTCACCAGCCACAACCAACCTACATCATGCTCCTCCTCACTAGTTCCTCTAGGGATGTCAACTGTTTGCTTGCTAATGTTGGGAATCACGATTGCGATAAAACCAAAAGCTGCAGGTGTTAGTCAATGATCACATTTCCAGAGATAAGGATGCACGAGAGGTGGTTAGTCCATGTCGCGAAACACACAGGGAGCTTTGATTTATCCAATGTCCAAAAATCTCCCCCCTAATGCGAGCCAGGTGTGTATCGAACTCGTGACCTACTCTCTGATACCACTTGTTGGGAATCCCGATTTCCGTTAGACCAAAACCTGTAGGTGTTAGTCAATGATTGCATTACCAGAGATGAAGATCCACGAGAGGCGGTTAGTCCATGTCGCGGAACACATGGGGAGTGTTGATTTATCCAATTTCCAACAATCCAAATATGATTCTACAATAGCAAGTGCTTCCTTGGTTCCAAAAGGACCAGAAGGAGGATCTAGTAAAAAACACAACTTCCCCTTAAGTTTAAATTCCAATTCTTCTCGCTCAATTCCAGTTGCAATTGGCATTTCTTCCAATGATTTCTCCAACTTGAGTAGTTTATCACCATCTCCAGAATGGGATAATAGAGGGGCCATTTTAGAAAAAGGAATTGCATGAGAATGAATGAATGACAACGAGGCCTTGCTGTAGAAATTGATGAGCCCCAAAATTGGTAACTTGTTGGGCTCATTTGGCCTAATTATCCTTGTTTAGTCCTTGTTCAAATCCTTCATTTTCTATAGTTTATGCATTATTTTCAGTATGTTTATGTCATTTGTACAAATAAGGGAAGTCACTTTTCCTAGGTGGTTAACACGTGCTTATTTCGGGTTTTTTGACACATATTGGAGCAAAGTCAAAGCAATCATGAGCTATAAGGCAGCCAAGCCTGAGGTCAGGATTCGAAGGGGGGTTGCCTACGGAATTAAATAACCCTTCCTCGGGATCTTCACCCCCAACTCCGAGCTCCAAAGACCACCAAACCAAATCTAGAAGGCAGCCAAGCAGCATTTAGAAGGGACTGTTTAACTCACAGTTTGACAGCCGAGTTCCACAGATTGAGGGGGCTAGCTAGGTACCTCGTGATGTATAAATGTTGAGGCCTCAGCCTTCGTAAAGAGACTTTTGAAACTATTGTATTTTTCACCTCAATGCTGCCAGTTCTATTTTGTTCTTTTGTAGCCATTTTTGGCATGACTCTTATGCTTATTTTTGGGATAATGAGAAGCAGTTTGGTTTCCTATCAAATCTGAGTTTTTCCTAGGAGCCATAGCTCTCAGGGTTGGGCCCAACCTGAGAGCCTAGGGCCTCCTTTCTGTATTGTTACTTTTACTTTACGTATCACTGTTTTCCTTTATGCATTTGAACATATTCCTGTTATGTAGATTTCGTTATGTTGTTGGAATAGATCAATGTTTATGAATGACATTGTTTTAGGTGCTTTGGTAGGATAATAACAACAAAATCTCCAAGAAAAGGGACAACCACACTCCTGGTTTCACCTCATCCTTATTGGATTTGGGGCTGGAATTGAGGAAACAGTGCTGACTCACAAAAACACTAGTTTGCTTAACTATGAAATCTTTAGTGTGCTTGTTTTTATTAGTAGAGATTAGTCATGGGTTTGGACATCTGAAATGTTTCTTTGCATAGATGGTATACAAGGTTTTCTTCCCAAATAAAGTTGCTATTCATTTATGTTGTTGATGGTTAGACTAGACTAGTTCGGGATTTGATCATTTGCAAGCCTTTGTTGATTTGATCAAGGTACACCATGCAGGGCATCTTCTCCATTCTTTCATCCACCCAAAGTATCATCTGAGCCACCTGTTCTGTCTCTTAGCTAAGTTTCTCATTCCCCATCTATCCTTTTGTCCACGAAACCTTACCTCCTTACTCATCGTGGCCTTAGCCTTCTTCAAGCCAAGTTAGCCTTCTACACCTCTTCACCACTCCATCCACCAGTCCTTAGGCCATTTTTAGACCCCTATCCTACCTCCAGATCCATCCATGCACCTTCCCTCACTCGTCCATCCCCTAGAAACCGATTCCCAAACATCCTGTAGGAATTCTGAAACATCCTGTAGAACCCCTGCAGACTTCCTGTAGAAGCTCACAAATGAGGTTTCCTGATAGCCGAACTTTGTGAAACTCTCCGGAAGAGTGTTAGGGACTCCTTCGACCCTCTCTGAACCTTCCCAACATTTTCCAAGCATTCCTCTTCCTTGATCCACCCCTGCATAGTAAAGCACAGTTCAAGCATATGCATGAGAAAATTGACAGCTTAATAAAAAATACAAAAAATATGTTTTCTTAGGATAAAGTAGTGTAAACACATGCATTTTTCCCTCATAGAAGTAATGGCATCTCTTTCAGTAGTTTGCACCCTCATCTTTGCATCAGTAGGACTAGCTGGTAGAACTAGGGTTTGCTAGGGTTTACGTTGTCCTTTAGTTTGTCAATCTCTTTTTGCAAGTAGATTAGCTTCCTTTGAGTTAGCTCTCATCCATCACTTAAAAGATTCTTCTAAGAGCTCATAGAAGTTGGCTAAAGCCCCTAGCGGACTTGTGCCAACTGACCAAGTGACAGCTACGGCAAGAGCTAGTACTTGTGCATACAGCGCCGTCGCTTCCCAGTTTGTTACGAACTACCGGGTTGATAAAAGTAAGCTAATCTACTTGCGAAAAGAGATTAACAAATTGAAGGACAACGTAAACCCTAGCAAACCCTAGTTCTACCAGCTAGTCCTATTGATGCAAAGATGAGGGTGCAAACTACTGAAAGAGATGCCATTACTTCTATGAGGGAAAAATGCATGTGTTTACACTACCTTTATCATAAGAAAACATCTTTTTTGTATTTTTGATTAAGTTGTCAATTTTCTCATGTATATGCTTGAACTGTGCTTTACTATGCAGGGGTGGATCAAGGAAGAGGAATGCTTGGAAAAGGTTGGGAAGGTTCAGAGAAGGTTTAAGGAGTCCCTAACACTCTTCCGGAGAGTTTCACAAAGTTCTGCTATCAGGAAACCTCATTTGTGAGCTTCTACAGGAAGTCTGCAGGGGTTCTACAGGATGTTTCAGAATTTCTACAAGATGTTTCAGAATTTCTACAAGATGTTTGGGAATCGGTTTCTAGGGGATGGACGAGCGAGGGAAGGTGCATGGATGGATCTGGAGGTAGGATAGGGGTCTAAAAATGGCCTAAGGACTGGTGGATGGAGCGGTGAAGAGGTGTAGAAGGCTGACTTGGCTTGAAGAAGGCTAAGGCAACGATGAGTAAGGAGGTAAGGTTTCATGGAAAAAAGGATAGATGGGGAAGAGAAACAGGAAAGTGAACCCCAAGCCATTCCACCCTTTCCTGAGTGACTCACAACGACCACACAACCCAACCCAGAGGAGGATGAGCTCCTAGGAGAACTCAAGCAGTTGTGTGTGAAAATTCCACTTCTCCAGGCCATAAAAGATGTACCGATATACAACAAATTTATTAAGGAGAAGTGTTTCAGGCACCCAGGCAGGAAAGATGCCTCAACCATCAATGTCATAGGACAACTGTCCGATCTCATGTTAGGGCAAGTAATCTGTCCGAAGTATTTGGACCCTGGGAGCCCTGTAGTTGATGTCCACATCAATGGCACCATTATACCCCACACTCTGATTGATCTAGGGGCTGCCATCAATGTGATGACTAGGGACACCATGCTTAAGTTCAATCTTTAGAGTTCCCTAAGGAAGACGTCGACAATGCTGCAATTGGCAGACCGCTCCACCGTGACTCCCGAAGGGATTGTGGAGGATGTCTTGGTCTCTGTTGACTCCTGGGAATACCCTGCGGACTTTTTGGTCCTCCAGCCTAAGGAAAAACTCACGGGATATCCCCTCATTTTGGGAAGGCCTTGGCTGGTTACTGCAGATGCTTACATCAACTGCCGAACCGGAAGCATGACCATAAAAAATGGGCATATGTCCAAATAGCTGGTCCTATACCCTCCTGCCCAATCTCTGCTATAACATGACTTACCCTTCTGGTTGGAAGAAGAAGAAGAGGATGAGGTCTACTCTGCACCATTATGCACAATAGAAGCCAGCAAGGGAGGTCCTCCCACTGAGGATGATTTGATTGAAAACTTAATCCAAAATCCTCCCCCTAGTGCGCTATCCTTGGAAGAATTGGTGGAAGACACCCAGGCCAATGCTTTAGTGGACTTAGGTGCCACTAATCCGACCACCCCTAGAGTTAAAGATGTGGAGGTTGGCCTTGAGAAGACTTTGAAGATAAGCTCCTCTCTCTCTCCCTCTCAGGAAAAGGAGCTATGTAGTCTCTTGACCCGCCATTTGGAGGCCTTTTCTTGGAACTACAAGGAAATGAAGGGAATCCATCCCTCTGTATGTACTCATCATATCTACATCAAGGAGTACTGTAAACCAGTCAGGCAACCTCAAAGGAGAATGAATCCAACCCTCAAGGACATTGTCAAAGAAGAAGTGAAAAAATTGTTGGCTGCGAGATTCATCTACCCCATCTCGGATAGCAAATGGGTTTCCCCTTTGGTGTTGGTGCCCAAGAAAAATGGGAAATGGAGAATCTGTGTGGACTACAGAGAATTGAACAAAGCCACCAAGAAAGACCACTTCCCTTTACCTTTCATAGATCAAGTGTTGGATGTTCTGGTAGGGAAGAGATTTTTCTCTTTCCTAGATGGGTTCAGCGGGTACAATCAGATCCAAATCAGCCCGGAGGACCAAGATAAGACCACTTTCACTTGTCCATGGGGTACCTTTGCCTACCGCGTCCTTCCTTTTGGGCTATGTAATGCCCCTGCCACTTTCCAGAGGGCTGTATTAAGCATCTTTGCCGAGTTGGTCCATGATTCGGTAGAAATCTATATGGATGACTTTACTCCTTACGGGTCTAGCTTCCAGGAAGCCTTATCCAACATGGGAAAAGTTTTGAGCAAGTGCATTGAGATGAAACTGTCCCTCAGTCCTGAGAAATGTGAGTTCTTGATGACTGAAGGGACTGTGTTAGGCCATACCATTTCTCGCCAGGGGTTACAGGTGGATCCCAATAAAGTTGCTATCATCAAAAGGGTCCCACCTCCTCAAAAGGTGAGAGATGTCCGGAGTTTCCTAGGCTTAGTAGGATACTACCGCAGATTCATTAAAGACTTTAGTAAGCTAGCCTCGCCATTGTTTGGCCTCTTAGCAAAAGATGTTGAGTTTAAATGGTCAGATGACTGCTAGAAGGCTCTGAATGAGTTGAAGGATAAGTTGGTGTCTGCTCCAATTTTGAGAGACCCAAACTGGGCCCTACCTTTCCACATCCACACTAATGCCTCGAACAAAGCCATAGGGGCGGCCTCAGGACAAGTTGAAGAAAAACTCCCATATGCTATATACTTTGTCAGCAAAAACTTATCCAAGGTGGAAATGAATTATACGGTAACTGAGAAAGAGTTCTTGGCTGTGGTCCATTCCCTAAACAAGTTCCGACACTATATCACTGGCTATCAAACATTTGTACATACTGACCATGCTGCAATCAGATATTTAATGAATAAGCTGGATGTGAATGCTCGTATTATTAGATGGTTACTGTTGTTGCAGCAGTTTGATTTGACCATCGTTGACAAACCAGGTAAAGAAAATGTTGTTGCTGACTTTTTGTCTAGAGTGAATGTGACTGTAGGTGAAGAAGAAATAGTGGATGACCAGATGCCAGATGAGCATCTGTTTGCTATCTGAGTATCCTCCCCGTGGTTTGCTGATATAGCCAACTATCTGGTCTCCACACAGTTCCCTCCGCACTTATCCTCAAGGGAAAAGAGCAGAATCATGAGAAAAAGTGCCTCATTCACTTCGATCGGGGGCAAATTTTTCAAAATTGGCCCTGATCAGATCTTAAGGCGTTGTGTAAGGGAGGAGGAAGTCTTTGACATCCTCCTAACTTGTCACGACGGGCCTTGTGGAGGACATTTTGCAGCCAAGAGGACTGCCTTCAAAATTCTACAGGTAGGCTACTATTGGCCCACTCTTCATGAAGATGTCAGAAGATATATCAACAAATGTGACCGATGCCAAAGGATGGGGAAACCAACCCCAAGGGACGAAATGCCTCTCCAACCTCAAGTGACTCTTGAGCCATTTGAGAAGTGGGGTATGGACTTTGTGGGCCTTGTCAACCCTCCTTCAAGGCAAAAGTCTTACATCATAGTGTGCACAGATTATCTGACAAAGTGGGCAGAGACCAAGGCAATCAAAGCAGCAACAGAAGAAAAGGTGGCCGAGATTTTAAGAGAAAACATTTTCTACAAATTTGGCTACCCAAGAGAGTTAGTCACCGATCAAGGAAGCCAGTTCACCTCCAATTTTATTGAAGACTTGCTTGCTCATCACCAAATCAAGCATAGGACTTCCACCCCATATCATCCTCAAGCGAATGGGCAAGTGGAAGTCACCAACAGAGCATTAGAGGGGATCTTGACTAAGGTGGTGAGCAGTAGCAGAAGGGATTGGGCAGATCATCTGGTTGAGGCCACTTGGGCCTACAACACCACTTGGAAGATCACAACTAATTTCACACCCTATGAGCTGGTCTATGGGAAGAAAGCTTTGCTGTCAATCGAGTTTGAATACAACACATTGAGGATGGCAGCTTAGCTGGACCTAGATCTCAGCCATGCTCAACAAGAAAGGTTAATGCAGCTGAATGGCTTAGGCGAACTTCGAATGCAGGCCCTCCTCCACTCAAAAGTGACTCAACTTCAGAGGAAGGTGTGGCATGACTGGCACCTCAATGACAAACAATTCCAGCCGGGAGATTGGGCGCTGCTGTATGATTCCAGACATAAGGATTTCAAAGGGAAGCTGAGAATGAGGTGGCTAGGAGCATATGCAGTGGAAAAGTGTAATGAAAATGGTTCCGTCCTTATCCAGACTATTGATGAAGAAGCCATCCCCATGCTCGTCAATGGGCATTGACTAAAGATCTACAGGAAACGTCTTTCGAGGCAAGAGTTCGTCAAAACTATGGAAAAGTCAGTGCTAGATATAGAGAAGGTTTCTGCCTCTGTTTTGGGCACACCCTGAGCATCATTTTATATTCAAAAAAAAAAATGCAATAAAAAATATCCTTGGGTGAAAACCTTTCTGAGGCGCCCAAGGCAGATGGTAGGAGTGAAAACCTCATTGAGGCGCTCCTGCTGTCTGTCTAAAAAAGAATGGGAATAAAAAGATCCTTGGGTGAAAACCTTTCTAAGGCACCCAAGGCAGATGGTAGGGGTGAAAATCTCATTGAGGCGCCCCTGCTTTCTCTTCAAAAAAAAAAAAGAAAAACGAAAAAGAGAAACAAAAAGAAAAAAAGAAGAAGAAAACAAGCTGATCTCTGAAAGTGTTGCAGGTTGCAGGTACACAGCGCACCAAAGGAAGACTCTCAACTCAAGGACAAGGGTCCCTATCAAGCTACCAGATAGCCTCACATGCACACCCACCATGAACACTCATTTTTCCAAAGTTTGGGCACAATCGGATCATGGTTCAGCCTTCTACAGGAAACTACAGGACTTTCTACAGGAAGTTCTATATTTCTATAGGAAACTTCCTGTAGAACTTTTGGACGGGCCAGAATCGACTGTAGGGAAGGATTTGGAGCTTGAAGTCAGCTGAGGAGGCATGCAACCACCCTCTTCTTCCATCCTCCACTCGCTTCACCTCTTTTCACTGCCATCACTCCAATCTGAGCAAGCACACCTGCACATGCAACCAAAACTCTGTTTTTCAAATAAGGAAAATTGTGTTTTTTTTCAATCTAAAAAATAAGGTCTTCTGAGGCTCGAGCACTCACCTGTTTAGGCGACCTCAAGACCTTTCACCTATGAAACGTGACTTGAATTATGTCAGCGTGCACCCCAGGAGGAGAAATGGCTACAAGATGTCCTACAGGAATCCTATAGCAGCTGATCCAGCTGGAGTACCTACCACGAAGACACCAGCAGCTCGCAGAATCGGTGCATGCCATATTCGCCACCAGAGAACGGGTCTCCAAGACTCACAGCCAGCAGCAGCCAATGCAGGGAAGCTGCAGCACTTGAACACGATGCAGCAGCACGCAGATCCAGCATCCCTTGTCTTGAAACCTGGAAAAAACCACGTCCACAGCCGCACAAGTAAGTGCCTAACCTTATTTCGTCCAATTGCATAAGCTATACTCTGAATATGCATGACTATGAGAATGGACGGATTGAACAAGGCTGGTTGCCACTCAACTGGCCACCACAGCCAGTCAAGTTGCCTCATAGGATCCGAACTGGATTGATTATGCCGAAAGGGTGGATAATTGGCACGTGGGAAGTGTCCAGTCGGGGAGAAGCGGAGGTATGACAAGAATGGCGGCGGAAAATGCAGAGGAAAGAATTCGGCGGTCAGGGGCACGCTGGGGAATGATTGCAATGACGTCAGCCAACGGATCAGCGGGGACAGCTCACCCTCATGCCATGAATTCTGCAGCTATTCGAAATCGGCCGGTCGATACTTATGATGCACTGCAGTCATTTATGAACACAACCGTTTTCTAGCCGAATGTGCGTCCTCCTCCTCTGCAAGTGGTTAGCCCAAGTTTTCGGCCTGTTCAAACATCCTGCTACTGCTCAAACTGGTCCTGCGCTACCGTAACCTCCTCCAGAAGCAGAGAACAACTTCTATAGGAAGCTGCACTACAGGAAACACGGCATCCAAAGCAGTGCGGACTGTTCACGTCGAGGGTGGTGAATTTCAGCGAGGTAGGCAGAATTCAACCTCCCCATGCAAAAAAATTCCAAAGGTGGTGAATTCGACGTAGTGAAGGGGGTAGAGAAATTGGAATGCAATTCTGTCTGAATTTTTCTGTATGTCGCTGCCGAAATCATCTTAGTAATCTGCATGAGAAATTTCCTCCACGCGTGAATGAAAACTCCCTCCTGTAGAAAGTGATACCTTGTCAAAACATTGTTAAAATTGTAAATTTTAGGCGGCTGTGTGTATAACGGAGACGTAGCTCTGCGCTCCGTGTGAAAAATTCCCGAAATTCTCCTTCTATATATGTGAGCAGGCAAATTCAGCACAGGGTAATTGACCAAAGATATCTTTTTTTTACGCTCTGAGGAGGGAATCCACCCAAAATTCCCAGTCTGCGTGAAAACGTGAGAAAACACAGAGTTTTACCATGTCGGGTGGGTTCATTCGAAAAGAACCTTCGGACTCAAAGAAATTACGGGAAACCCCTGAGGTGGTGGACTTGTTTTCGCGTGCACAATGGATGTCATTTTGTGACAAGCTCCAAGGTCACGAGGATGAAATTGCGGAAGAATTCCTTCGGTCCCTAAAGCCGAAGTCAAAAACATTGGCTGTTGTCAATTTCAGAGGACTGACCCTCAGACTCACCCCACAGCTCATCAGCAGGGTAACTGATCTTCCAATGGGGGTGCCTTGGGACAAGGAGGAGAGGAAGTTGGGTCAGAAGGCTAAGAAAGAATTCTTCTTGCCAGAAGAACAATTCTCAGAAGATAAGAACGGAGTTCGGAGGACTAGCCTACAACCGCTCTGGAGTGAAGTCAGCCTCCAAATTATGAAGTATATTACGTGTGAGGGGCGATTTAGCATCATATATGGTTATCATTTTCGGCTGCTCACAGAACTCAGACACCACATGGACCTACCCTCAGAACAAAAATTGAGCATTACTTATTTCCTACTGCAGTCCATGACTGAATGTGCCACCAAACTCAGAGAGGGGACACCAGACCAGCTAGCTCATCATGGGCTTATTAAGCTCCTTGTGGAAGATGCACTCCACACTTTCACTGTCCATCTCTCCTAGGACATTTTCTGGAATATGTCAAAGGACGATGACATCCGAGTCTTAGACGAGGAGCTCACTTCTTCTAGCAGTGAGGAGAAGGAGCCTACTCAGGCCGAGAAGAAAGTTAAAAAACAAGAAACCCCTAGCAAAACACTAAAGAAGGAGAAAAAAGGAACACCAGCAATAGGGCAAGCTACCAAAACAGGGGATGATGGGATTGCACCAATGCCTAGGGAGAAAGGACTACAGAGCAGGGCAAAACGGACTGAGAAAGTCCAAGACAGTAAGGGCACCCCTAAGGCAACCTCAACCAAGATAAAAGAAAAAGTCCCCTCGGCCAAGCAAGCTAAAACAATACCCTCGGCTTCTACAGGAAAGCAGCAGAGTATTTCTACAGGAAAGCTGAAACCGGCTTCTACAGGAAAGCAGCAGAGTATTTCTACAGGAAAGCTGAAACCGGATTCTACAAGAAGCCAGAAAGCAACCGCTACAGGACTTTCTACAGGAAGTCCGAAAGGAGGACAACAGAAGGAGAAGTCGGTCGAAATCCTAGCTAGTGAGGCAACAACTATGCTGGCCGCCCTAAGTACCTCTCCCAAGCCAAAAGAAAAATGAAAGAGGGAGACTCCTTTGTATTTCAAAGCAAGAAGGAGTGTAAGGATGAAGACTGGCAGACCCCAACCTCCATCAAAAGAACCGATCACTATCGTGGATACCCCTACCACACCAAGGGATAAATCCCCCTCCAAAGCATCCATTACTTATGAGTGAGGGAGCCCAAAAACATCCTCATGGAGGGACAGAATGGAAAAATTAAGCTCAGAAGCCTCTCTACATGATGTTGAGGCTATTCTATAGGAAACTTTGGCTAGGCTGAAAGAAACTGAGCAGATGGAGGAGAAAGCAGCCGAATTACCACAAGAGGGGGAGGGAGCAGCAAAGTCACCACCAAAGGAGGAGAAAGCCAATGTTATCATGGAACCAAGCCCCCAGCCCAACTTAGGCTCTTATTATAACTTTTTGGAGGCCAGCAGAATTATTCCCCAGAAGTTCACAGTGCCACTGTTTTTAGCACTAGAGGAAGAACGGGTACAAACCCACACGTGGATGAGGATCGCTAAATCTAAAGGGGTAGTAGATATAGGACCTCTAGAGGAAAGGCTTAGGGAAGCACAAAGGGAGTTGTTAAGAGTAAGGCATGTGGAAAGCTCCCAGCAAGCCAAGTTAAGAGAAGAGAATGCGCTGCTTAGACAACAGCTCCAGCTGCAGGGACATAGGAAAGAAAAGGACACGACAGCCAAGGATCCCTCAGCAGAGCCTCAAGGAAAAGAAGAGATGCAAGCTAATCTTGAGGAATTCAACCAGCAACTACAGGAAAGTGGACTACAGGTAGATATGGAGATACAATCCCTAAAGTAGTAGGTGCAAGAAAAGGAGGCACAACTGGCCTGCATGGCCAGTTGGGCAATTGAAGCACTACAATGTAGGAATTTGACCAAATCTTATGGCCTGTACCTAAGGGACCAATGGCTGCAGTTCCAAATCAATACGTTGGAACAGAGGGGTATCTCTCACATCCAAAACCCCCAACAGTTCATAGATTTATGTAACACCAGTTCATCGAAAGATAAGGCCAAGCTTTCATAGTTTTACCTCCATAATTTGGCCCTTCCAAACATCACTTCGTGGGACCCCAACACAGCAGTAGGGGACATGCAACTGATGGCAATGACCTCATGGTTAAACCACGAAGAGAAGAGAGCAGCTAAGGTCAGGAATGTCATGGACCGTGAGTTACATGAACCACTGCTGATTAGAGCAAAGTCAGGGGACCCCACAGCATTGATATCTGCTCACCAGCACCTAGCAACCAACTCTCGGTGTTTATTAGAGTACATGTATCGTCACGCCCAGGCCATAACACACTTCGAGGATATGGAGCGATTACTAGGGGACAATTGTGTGCATGCTTGCACTCGTAGGTGGAACACATTGTCCCACAGCCTCAAAATTCGAGAATATCACACTACAACTAGGATGAGGGAGGCTTTGGCACGAGTACCTCTCTACAAGAAGTCTATGAAGAACCTCCAAGCCAATTGGATAGGCCTCAAGCTAAGTCCACCCTTGCTTTTGGGATTGTTAGAGGGAGGCACAGAAGAGGAGGAGCATAAGCAGTGGGAAGAAGTGGAGAGGAAGGTTGGATTCCATGACAGTGTGGAGGACACTACCTTAGAAGCCTAGGATGTGAGAGTGGCCATTAAAGCAATGAAAGACGAGGAGCTGGACTAGTTGCTCAGAGGATGAGCAACCCTTTTAGCAGGGGGGTGATGATGAGCCCCAAAATTGGTAACTTGTTGGGCTCATTTGGCCTAATTATCCTTGTTCAGTCCTTGTTCAAATCCTTCATTTTCTATAGTTTATGCATTATTTTCAGTATGTTTATGTCATTTTTACGAATAAGGGAAGTAACTTTTCCTAGGTGGTTAACACGTGCTTATTTCAGGTTTTTGACACATATTGGAGCAAAGTCAAAGCAATCATGGGCT
>APFE030758848.1:0-15802 GCA_000404065.3 Pinus taeda | reverse complement strand
GATATGTAGTGATCCGACGGTTCATTCTCTCCTCGGTATTACTGACACTTGATCCGTGGCTTGACACTCGATTGGTCCATGAATTCTATTTAAATCGCATGGAGGGTCATTTGTAGGTTAACCGTGCATGAGAGAAGCTTATGTAAATTTTCATTCTTTTATTAATAAATTGCCTGTAGTAGCCACGTTGGCGCAGGCCGTGGACTGTTTCCCTCTCTGAGGGTTTTACCCACGTCAAAATACTGGTGTATGATGTGATCTGTTTGTGAGCGGTGTCCTTTTGGTGTTCTGTCTGAGGAACTTACCCTGTAAATTCCTACAAATACCACTTGTTATAGACATATTTGGGCACTACAACCCCAATCACATATGTCCATAAAACCAAGGGCTTCTAAGTCCCTAAAAGTGTTGTTTCATACCCTAAAGGAGTAAGGTCAGCTGATTACATCATCTCCCAGAATTTCTCCATGAAAAACTACTTAGAACTGGTCAAAACTAGACCATACAGACTGCTTAGTGCTAAGGGTGCAATGCATCTCACCTGCCACATGAAAAAAGTGCAATGTATACTGGAAATCCCTTCTGTAGGGTGCAATGAGTGAGAGCAGACAAATGGCAGAGGCAGTTGGCTAGGTGGAAACCCAGAGAATCTTCTAGAAACTACCCATTTAATACTTGCCTCTCTGAATTCGCCCAGGGATGAGTAAGATATCATGAAATCTTCAAGTGGAACCAGGAACTATCAGATAAATGACACTAACCAAAATCCCAGAAGCTGACTCACCCACCTACAAACATCTATATATTGATCCCTCGTCCTAGAGATCTAGAGGTTGGAATTTTGTATTTTGTAAGGAAGTGTTATTGGTTTCTCTGTGCAACATTGTATTTTTGGGTGATCTAAGCTTTTCATGAGGTGAAGAGGGCTTTCATGTGGGGAGGATGGCACTAGGTCAAATCAATGGGTTATAATCCTCTCTTCTACTACTTCTATCAATAAATCTGTTTAAGTTTTCTTCCATATTCTTGTGTATCTCTGAATATTGTATTGATATATGCATTTGTATGGTTAATATACATCTGATCCTATATTTTTTATGGTTATAGATCTCTATGCTTTGATGGTATCATGCTGCTTTGACTCTACAGGTGTTCTTTGAAGCAGGACAAGTGAGGAAGCAGTGGCGAAGTTCTGTCAAAGGGGAAAGGAAACAAGCAAGGAGCCAAGCGAAAGACTGGGGTTGGTACTCTCTGCTTCTTTCTCATCTATCTCTCATAAAGGAAAATGCATGTAACTTTAGTTTGTTTGTTTCTAAGATAGCTACCCGTCTTAGTGGGACTAGCAGCTCTGAATGGACACTAGTTTTCCCAATAACAAAATGGCAACTCCGTTGGGGAAGGAATAGCTTATTTGCTTGTTTATATTTGTTTGCTTTATAAACTATAGACGGAGCCTGAAGTTAAGCTAGCTAGCCTTCGAACTGCATTTGCTATTCAAGTGCAAAGTAGATCAATGCTGCTTCATTCTATCTCTGGGTTTTGTTTTTTAACTGAACAACTGACTTGCAAACATCCTAAGTGCCCTGGTGGTAGCTCAAGTAACCTAATTAGATCAGACCCTGTACTTTGTATTTACTGACTATCATTACCTCAGCCTAAATCCATGAACTAAGCTACAAACTGTGACCAAAGACCAAGTTAAAGTTTCATCCCTGGACCATCGCACTGTCTCCTTTTGACAGTCTAGATGCATTGCACCTCCCATGTGCAGTAGGTTGGATGCATCCCTGTTTCCCTGTGTTACAGGTGCGATGATCAAATAATATTGTTTCTGCCTCCAGATTTTAGTTTTTTCTTCATTGTCTTCAGCTTTATTCAGTAGTTTTACTGTTTGTGATCAGTATACCACTGTTGAAACCCCTTTCCTTTGCATTATTCAACCTCCATTGTACAAAGAATTATGAATGTTTTTATGTATTTTTCGCCATTTACAGTTCTCTTTTGCAAATAGTAGCTTAATCGAACTTTTGTCTTTCGATTTGAAAGTGTCACAAGTCTAATTTTTAGTCAAAGAAAAGAGTCTTCCTCTTTCTAATAGTCGATTACACTTTTGCCATAGTTTTTAGTTTGAATCATCATTTTTTTTGTAGTGTCAAAAGTAGTTTTCAAATTGAAATTGAAAGTATAGCTCTTAATCTCCCTTTTGTTTTTCAAGTTTGAAATCGCAAAGTATCGTCTTAGCCTTCCTTTTGTTTTTGAATTCGAAATCGCAAAGTAGTCTTCCTTTCGTTTTTTGAATTCAAAATCACAAAGTGTCATCTTAGTCTTCCTTTCATTTTTTGGATTTGAAATTGCAAAGTGTCATCTTCGTCTTCCTTTCGTTTTTGAAAAGAAAATTGTTATTATTGTCGCTTTGAAAGAAAAATAGTTCAGATCTATACTTAGCATTCTTTTTGTCATTCACACATTAAGAAAGCGGAAAACAAATACATGCATGTGCATTTGCATTTAGACTACTTTGGAGATTGATTTAGGACAGTGCATCTTAGTGTGTGCTCTCTGCTCTATGTTGAAAGAATTTCGCTTCTCTTTCCTTAGTAGCTAGGGTTTTCATTGCAAAAAGAAAGTAAATGACTCGACTATTTATCATCTTAGATTGCATATTTAGGATTTGTATATCTACATCATGCGGTGAACCTTAAAGGAAAACTTCTTAAGAAAGATCAACTATAAAATAAATTCAATGAACATAAAAATGCTTTGGAACCTAACGCACAACATTTAGAAGTCTAGGCTAGAGACGTATTCCAGTGTCGTAAAGCCTGGTAACTGTCTCTTTGATCGTAGATTGGGTGATTCCTCCTCTTTGAGATGACAAGTGCCAGTACGGACTTGTGCTCCCACGTACCGTCGAGTATACATTGGGAGACCACAATAAGCTATATCCTTTATCCTTAGGAAGTCGTGTCAGCTGCCCTATCGATTACAATGCACTGAACATAGCATTCGAGAAGATTGATTGCCATACCGTAAAAAGTATTCTGCAGTTTTGTGATTGGTTTGGTAATCCCTCTGTCTAGGTTTCTAAAGTAGTCACTTTCATTCCTTTTCAGTCTCCTTAAAAGAAAAGGTCCATCTGAGCACTTGTCACTTCAAGCTCTTTAAAAATCAAAGGTGACTAGAGTCATCTTTAGCTTTTTCTTGACTCTTAAAAATTGAAAAAGCAAGTTGTGTCAAACCGTCATAAAATTTATTTTAATCAGAATAATGTCACTCTTCCCTCGTTGGTCTTAGGTTGAGAAGATGGAATCCACCAATCAAGGATTTCCCCTTAGGTGAAATCCTAGTCCTTTCTCCTCTTGGGGAGATGTTGGTGTGCCTCATATGGCCACATTGTCCCTTCCAGGACTGACAATTGGCCAGCCAATATGGCTCTTCTCAACCTCTATCGTTCAAAACATCGTGTTTCCTGAGCAATCGAAGTAGCAACTAGATGATTCTAGAGTTACCCCCCAACCTTCTACTTCATTTGTTTCTCCCTCCCCTTTTTCCTCTTCGCTTGGTGAAGCTAGTAAAACTAAAAACCAAGTAACTAAGAAGAAGAAGAAAGGGGAGGAGAAGAAGAAGAAGAAGCCAATGACAAAAGGGGGCAACCAAGCATCATCTAGTGAAAATCGACACACTGCACCGTCCAAACTTAAATCTCCATGTGTCATTTGCAAATGGGACCACATCATCGAGATTATCCTTGCATCCCACGGATCTTAAGGGACTGGTCTCCTCGCTTGCACAATCCGGTGTCGTCAACCTCTGATGATCATGTTGAGAGTACACCATCAACTAGTGAAAACGAAGTCAATGGATAGAAAGGAAGATCTAAATTTCCTTGTATATCGTGCGAAGGTGATCATTCCCTCCACCGTTGTCCCTTCTTGGACGAAGCTAAAAGAGTCTTGGACGACCATCTTGCTTCACCACAGCGACTTCCTCCTCGATACAAGAAACTCTTGTCATGTCCATCACTATTTGAAAATCTAGCTGACACACCTTTGTTGTCGGTCGAAGCACCTATCATTGAAGATAAACCCTCTGAGTCCACTCCGGACGAAAGTCAATAGATCAAGACGACAGTCAACCCAGTCGTGTCTTCAGAAGGTCTACCTTCAGATGATACATTCACCAAAGAGAATGAGCACGACACTATTCACATTCTTTTCATAAACACAGACTCCAATGAAAATGGGGGAAATCTACCCATTCCTTTACCACAGGAAGGAATTTCATCAGAGATGTATATGGTCGTTTATTCGGTCCCACCTTTAAACAACCTAGTCGTTTCCTTCGATTGGAATCTACTAAGCAAACCCCATCTACCATCTAATGTACCATTCTAAATCATAGTAAAATCTTATAGAATGGTCATGGTTGGTACTATCATAGATTTACGGGCTTTTGTGAGTATCCTTTCCTCAACTTCTTGGAAAGCACTTGGTTTTCCATCGCTTCTACCTGAGATGCGAAATCTGATAGGATTCAACAAAGGAACCAGTTGACCATTAGGGATCCTTCCAGATTTGCCTATAACTTTGAAAAGGAAAACATTTTATCTAAACGTGATGGTAGTTCAAGGGCCATTAGATTACAATCTACTCCTTGGGCATGACTACATTTATAGCATGGGAGCTATTGTTTCCTCACTCTTTCGAGTGATGTGTTTTTCTCATGAAGGCAGAGTGGTCCAGCTCGTAGACCAGCTTTCATTCCCGTGTTCACACATAGCCAATAGTCAAGTGCCATCCCTAACTGGTATTTTTCCACAAGAAATCACTCATTAATCTCCAGTCCATCCACCTGATGAGCTTGAGTGATTCGGTGATTGTGACTGAAACCTAGGGGCATGCACCCTAGTCTGCTTAGGTAAGAAAAATTTAGGTATCGGGTAGGTTTCCGCAGAGAATATATGACTATTCTGACACACTCGTCCATTTAGGAAAATGGGATTAGACTGGAATAAGATTCCCTCATAAAAGTTATGCAAGTGATGTATCCCACCATTCACCTTTGTCTATTTCGATGGACAGAGCCAAGGAAGTGTTTTGTCTGCAAATGCGGATGGAGAAAACTTGCAAATGTGAGAACTTTCAGATGGTAACCTAGAAACTCTACTTCGCTATACCTGGAGACATGCAAACCTTTTGCATACAAGTGAAAAGCGACCAGCGTAACTCTAACCCCGTAGATTTTACTAACTTCAACTGCTTAAGTTAGGTGATTGGTTTGATCAACTATTCACCTTTGCAAGGGCCAAATGGCACCAGAAAAGTAAAGGAAGAGTTTTCCTACCTAACCCCAGTAGTTAATTAACCCCTAGGATAGTATTTGGTCATTCCTAGCCTGCATGCAAAAGGTTGTGGAGCTAAGTTTCGAATGGGGCAAGCTCCCTAAAAATTGAACCTATCGATGAGACATCCTTATTATATGACTAGCACGAACAGTTTTACACAAAGTTCAGGCTCGTTAAAAAAAAACCTAGCAATGAGCATATGTTCCATCAGAGTTTAAGATCATTAAAAAATGAACCCACCTTCGGTAAATAACCATTGCGATCGCATAATTATCAACTTTTGAGCCTTAGTCGTGTTCTTACCATCACCTCCACTCTTTTTTCGATCATACGTCTCCATTTGATTGTTTACTCCTTTTGAGGAACAACTGCGACGAGTGATTATGTTAGCCATCTTCTTTACACTTCCATGATTGAAAAGTTCCAAGCCTCACCTAAAACCAGCTGCTACTCGAAATATCACTTGTTCCTCAAAGATGAGTCTCCTTTAAGCTCTTTTCATCTAACTCATAAAATATGAAAATATTGCCAAGCAATTGGCCTCTCCAACTCATTAAAGTGATCGGAAGTGCTATCCCTCCTCTAGATTTTAATCTTTTTAGACCCGAGGGATCATTACACAAAAATATTGAGCACTTGTCTTGTTCGGCTCATTAAAACTATCGAAAATTCATCCCTTTTGTATTATTTTACACTTTCTCAGACTTAAGGGATTATATTACGAAAAAGGAACAGTGGAGTTTCCTTTCCGTCTCTTTTCAAACTCTCTAAAATTGAAAAAACCAAGTTATCTTTGTCATTAACTCATTATAACAATAGCGACAAACTTGTCCATGCAAACAAGAGTGAGTTTCACTATCGCTAGGCTCGTTAAAACATAGTGACGGGTTTGCCTGAAGGGAAAATTATAGAACAAGCATATGTTATCCTGCTAATGCTTAACAAAAAATAAAGAGGTACTGGTCAGTAATGATTGGGGAAAATTTGGGAAGAAAACTTGAAGAAACTTTATTGGTAGCAGGTCGCTCTTGAACATGACACTTTCACTCTGTCACCATGATTGAGTCGGGTTGGGTTATTCCGTTCACCGGTCATATCGCCATTGGTCCACCATACTATCCATCTTTGGGGTTAACGCTACCAATCCATTTCAGTGTCACTGATATGTTCAAGAGAAGTCACTCGGAGAATTCACCAACCCAACTTGTATCTCATCCACTACAATACCTTCACGCTTCATTCTTTCATGACCGCCACCCTAAACCTTGTATCATCAGATCATTTTCACCTCCACAAAATCATTTTTTCCATTTCATGTCGTAGATGTGGGATTCATTAAGGCCCTCCTACGACAAGTCACTTCTTGTCAACATCAGCTCATCATCCAAGAATTCAACCTAGGAACAACCCTTTCAATAGTTTGAAGCTTGGATGCCTCAATGGCAAGTTTCTCACTTTCGGTGACAAGTTTACATTAATGGCCTTCGACCAAAAGATTTTGCATGGTGTTTGACATCAACTCATGTATTCACACCACGTAAATTGTACTACAGTACCTTGAGGGTCATTATCATTATCGGTGATTCCTCTCACGCCTGTTGATAGCTTACATCATTGGTTGGTAATCAGGCGATGTATTTCCATGTTTGAGACCAGAACATCTTTTCACATGGACTAACTTGTACTTTGGGTGAATATTGAATGAGTTTTGAAGACCCCGGATCTAGTTTCATCCACCTGGGTTATGATATATTCAGGAAAAATAAAGACATCAAATGTACATCATTGCTGCACAGATAATCATCCAAGCCAAAGGATGATGGCTCTACCAGAATCATCAGTCTGCCACAGGGACGGTTGTTTATCCTATGTACATGAAAATTAATTTATAAAGTTGAGCATGGGAATGCTCTCCTCAGCTAGATCATGAAAATATTATGAAGATAATGTATTGTATTGTATCTTATTACAAGTCACCTTCCAATTTGAAAAACCTCGGATCCTCATGATAAAGCATTTCACCCGACACCAAAAATATTTATGACCTCATGCTTTACACGGAAACTATTATAGACATATTTGGGCACTACACCCCCAATCACATATGTCCATAAAACCAAGGGCTTTTAAGTCCCTAAAAGTCTTGTTTCATACCCTAAGGGAGCAAGGTCAGGTGATTACATCATCTCCTAGAAGTTCTCCATGAAAAACTACTCAGAATTGGTCAAAACAGGACCAGATAGACTGCTCAATGCTAAGGGTGTGATGCATCTCACTTTCCACATGTAAAAAGTGTGATTCATACTAGAAAGCCCTTCTATAGGGTGCGATGAGCGAGAGCTTACAAATGGCAAAGGTAGTTGGCTAGGTGGAAACCCAGAGAATCTTCTAGAAACTGCCCATTTGACACTTGCCTCTCTGAATTCACCCAGGGATGAGTAAGAGATCATGAAATGTTCCAAGAACTATTAGAGAAATGACACTAATCAAAATCCCAGAAGCTGACTCACCCACCTAGAAACATCTATATATGGATCCCTCATCCTAGAGATCCAAAGGCTACAATTTTGTATTTTGTAAGGAAGTGTTGTTGGTTTCTCTCTGCAACATTGTATTGTTGGGTGATCTAAACTTTTCATGAGGTGAAGAGGGCTTTCATGCTGGGAGGATGGTGTTGGGTCAGACCAATGGGTTGTAATCCTCTCTTCTACTACTTCTATCAATAAAGTTATTTAAGTTTTCTTCCATATTCTTGTGTATCTCTGAATCTTGTATTGATATATGCATTTGTATGGTTAATATACATCTGATCCTATCTTGTTTATGGTTATAGATCTCTATGATTTGATGGTATCATGCTGCTTTGACTCTACATGTGTTCTTTGAAGCGGGACAAGTGAGGAAGTAGTGGTGAAGTTCTGTCAAAGGGGAAAGGAAACAAGCAAGGATCCAAGCGAAAGACTGAGTTTGGTACTCTCTGCTTCTTTCTCATCTATCTCTCATAAAGGAAAATGCAAGTAACTTTGGTTTGTTTGTTTCTAAGATAGCTACCCGTCTTATTGGGACTAGCAGCTCTGAATGGACACTATTTTTCCCGATAACACCACTGGAACCCAAAAGGAAGCATAGACCTACATCTTGGGTTAAAGGGTTTCTTCACAGAGGTCTTTATAAATATTGAGGATAAAGACAGGGCGTTTGAAGGAGTGCCCTACTTCTATGCAGCAGTAGGCCTCTACATGTGGCCATGGATGATGAATTTTGTCACAGAGCGGGAGACTTTCACTTCGGTCCCAGTCTGGGTAAGACTCCACCCCCTACCTCTTGATTACTGGCAAACGAAATCATTATCTTCCATAGGAAATAAATTAGGGTGTTTTGTCAAAGCTTTTGAGGCCATCAAAAGGGGAAAATACACCTTCTTCACACGAATATGTGTGGAGATGGATCTCTCTGGAGCTCTATCGGATGAGGTCATCTTGGAAGTCTTTGATGAAGAATGGGTCCAAACAATAGATTATGAACACATTCCCTTCAGATGTCACAGGTGCCATGAGCATGGGCACCTACTTAGAGACTACCCTCTCAGTAAAATGGAGAACAAAAGTAAAGCTACCACAATGAAAGATATTGAAATCTTCACAAAGTGGGACATAAAGGAAAAGAGGGAAAAAGGGGGCCAAAGCAACATCAAATAGAATGGAAACAGGCTATTCCAAATAGGCTCCAAGTACTCAAAGAAGAAGAAGAGATAACAAAAGTAGATTAGGTAATGGAAGGAAGCCCAGTGGAGAAGGAGAAAGAAGAATGTAGTGAACAAATAGAGGATATTAAATAAACAAAAAGAGACTATGTTGAGCCACGTAGAACTGGAGATGGACCAAGAAATGACCTAGAGTGAGATGGAAATAGAGGATCATGAATTGCAAGAGATTCTTGATAGAGAACACCTAGATCTGGAAGGGTTCTTGAAACAGGGGACCGTGGGAGGGGTACACTCTTACCTCAAGAAGAGTTCAACAGAGTACAACACCTGTTCCTATGGAAAACTCAAGCTAAAGGGCTGGAAAGGCAAATAAACAATGAAAGGTAGGGCAACGAAGGTGTGAAAACTATGGAAACCACACCAGGATTAGCACCTAGAAACCCAAGAAAGAAAAGAGGCAGAAAAAAGAGGAACGAGTTATTGATGGAATGTGGAAAGCTAATGATAGGTTCAGGTAAGATGAAAGACCTAACTAGCTACTCCTTTACAAATATTTAATAATGGAGTTCACATCTTGGAATATCATAGGTCTAGGTAGTAAAAGAAAATAAAGAATACTTAGTAATAGAATAAAACAAGAAGCTCCAGATATGATCTTTATCCAGGAAACTAAATGTTCCATTCAAAAAATAAAAGAAATTCACAGCAAATGGCTCAATAGATTTTAGTTTCTCGAAGTCAAAGCAGATAATACAGCGGGAGGCATACTCGCTCTTTGTAACCCCCAAAAGATGGGCATAATAGATGCTGAAGCATCTAGGAATTATTTATCAATGGTTATTCAGCCGGTGGGAGATAGGGAGACTTATCTTGTCATGAATGTTTATGGCCCTCAAAGGATGGATGATAAACTCAGGTTTCTAGATTCTCTTGTGGATCTAAGAGACAAACATGTAGGAGTACCATGGATCATGGGTGGGGACTTCAACATGATCAAATCACTTTCGGAGAAGAAAGGGGGAACCAGAACTTTAAGCAAAGACTCTTCAACATTTCAAACTTTTATAGATAATATGAAACTAGTTGACACTGATATGAGTAATGGTCTCTTTAATTGGAACAATAAAAGAGGAGGAGAGTATCAAGTAGCCTCAAAGTTAGACAGATTCATAATATTAGAGGACCTTACGCTCACCGACAAGGAAATTATAGCGAGAATTCTCCCCTTTGGAGGCTCGGACCATTGGCCTGTTCAACTTGAGGTTCAAGGCATTACTACCCCCAGGAATAGACCTTTTAGATTTGAGAATATCTGGCTCACCCACCCATATTTCATCAACAACATTGCAAAATGGTGGACAAAATATCTGCATATTCAGGGTACAAGAATGTTCCTGCTACACAAAATACTAAAGCACATCAAGCTCAGACTTAAATACTGGAACAAAAATGAATTTGGCAATATTTTTGAAGTGAAAAAAGTTTTTGAAGATAAAATGCATGAAATCAATCAAGCCCTTACCATGGATGGCTTTGATAAATTCAGAAATGTTCAAGTCACCAAACATCATCAAGACTGGGAGAATTTATGTAAACAAGAGAATATATTTTGGAGACAAAAATCTAGAGTTCAATGGCTAAAATAAAGGGAGCAAAACACTAGATTTTTCCATAGATCCACCATGGCAAACAAATCTCATAATAGGATCTCTTCGATCAAGGGCAAGGGAGGTCATCTACTTAATTCCCATGAAGATATAGAAGTTGTGTTAGTTCAGCACTTTCGAGGTATAGCAAAGGAAACCATTTCAGACAAAAATCATTATTAAGGGACTTAACAAGGCACATACCTAGGTTGGTGTCTAGAGAGGACAATTTCAATCTTAATAGGCCAGTGACTGAAGGGAGGTTAGTGAGGTCATCAAATAAATGAAAAATGGTAAAGCGCCAGGCCCTGATGGTTTCAATGTGGATTTCTTTAAAGCTTGCTAGAATATTGTTAAACAAGATATTCTAAATATAGTGGAAGATTCCAGGATGAATAGAACCATTTTGAAGGTGCTCAATACTTCATTCATCTCCTTGATCCCCAAATATGACAATGCTCAGACTCGAGATAGGTTTAGACCCATAGCTTTGTGCAATGTGGTATACAAGATAATATCCAAGGTTGGTTCCAATAGACTCAAACCACTTCTTCCTACTCTAGTTTCTGTGGAGCAATCTGGTTATCTGGAGGGCAGACAAATTCTCAATAAAATCATTCAAGCACATGAGGTGGTGCATTCCTTGTCAAGCAATAAGAAGGATGGAATGATTATGCAATTAGACCTAGCCAAAGCTTACGATAAGCTGAATTGGACCTATATCAGGAAGGTCCTATTGCATTTCGGTTTGATCATAACTGGGTAAGATGGGTCATGGCCCTGGTAACTTCTTCAAGCTTTTCAATTCTGGTTAATGGTTCTCCTTCCAAGACTTTTACTCCTTCAAGAGGCCTCAGGCAGGGAGAACTGCTCTCTCCCTTTCTCTTCATCCTCATGATGGAAGGACTTGGTCAGTCTATCAAGCATGCGAAAGAAGTTGGTAATATCAAGGGTCTCCAACTTTCTGAGACTAGACAAGCTTTGACCCTTCAACAATTTGTTGATGATACTATGTTGCAGGGAATCCCCACGGTCAAAGAAGCACTAGCATATAAACAAATCATGTGTGACTTTTCCATGGCTATAGGTATGGAAGTTAACCTCTCCAAGTCTAAGATTTTTTTCTTTAATACCAACATTGCTATTCAAGAGAAATATCTCTAGAATTATGGGCTTTCAAAGGGATGTCCTTCCTTCCAAATATCTAGGAGTTCCTATAACTGATAAACCTTTGCACAAGAGAATTTGGGAGCCGGTGATTAATAAGATGCAGGATAAAATCAAGAAATGGACTATTAGATCTTTAAACTTGGATGGTCGGTTAGTGCTTACAAAAGTTGTTCTTCAATCAATCCCCGTCTTCATGCTATCAGCCCTTCCAGCTCCAAAAGGAGTTTTGCAACAATTTAGAACCATTCAAAGAGACTTTCCTTAGGGTAAGGGGGAGGAAATAAAGACATAGGCTTTGGTAACCTGGGATAAGATTTTCAAACCTACAAACCATGGGGGTCTTGGATTGGATGATCCGGAAGTACTAAGTAAAGTTTTAGGGGCAAACTTATGGTGGCGTTGGGTAAAAGACCCAAAGGCTCAGTGGGCTAGTATGTGGAAAGAAAAATATGCCAGCACTTGGCAAGATAATGATCACATAAGGATGTTTGGCATCATAAAGGGCTCACACATCTGGAATAAGGCTTGGGAGAATAGAGGCTTAGTACAAAAAATTAGCTTCTGGGAATTCAAAGAAGGAGATCTTGCTTTGTTTTGGGAGGATAAATCGCAACAAGAACCTACATTATTAAGAGAGGACTTTCTGGACCTTAAGAAAGAAATAGATACCAAAGGGTTATTTAAGATAAAAGATTTTTGGGATCAAACCAATAGTGAAGGAAAATGGAGAACCTGGAAGAATATAGATTACAGGGATGATAACCCCTTGAAAGCAAAAGTAGAGGCACTTCTGAAAATGTTGGAACAAAGGAAAATTTTAGTGACAGGGGGGCATGACCAACTTAGATGGGGCAACAATAATAAAGGCACCTTCAATCTTAAGGAGGCAAAATGCATACTCCTTGAGCTGGACTCCAATGTACTGGACAAGGTTTGGCAGAACTTATGGAGGCATCAAGGATGGATGAAGATCAAGCTCTTCATGTGGCTAGTACATCATAAGAAAATTCTGACTTGGGAAAACATCGGAAAGAGGGGTGTTTTGGGTCCTTCCAGATGCCAGCTCTGTGAAGCCCAAGAGGAAAAAATGGAGCACCTTCTCAATAATTGCATTCTCACCTCCAGGTTGTGGGATAATTTTGCCACTATTTTCCAACAAACAGATAGGGACAAAGGAAGCATTATCAACACCCTAAACAACTGGAGGCGAAACTTCTTTGATTATGAATTTCTTGGCTCAGTTTGCGCTTTAACACCAAGATTCATAATATTGAATGGCTAGAAAGAAAGGAACAACGAAATCTTCAAAAATGAAAGAAGTTCCTCCCAACGCCTTCTTGAGCAGATCTTAAGATAGCTTAAGGAGACAGTAGGTACTATAGTGTGCACTTCCCCAAAGAATCCACCTTCAGAAGCTGAAATGTAGATACTTCTTCAGTTGGGTATGCAGGGGTTTATACCACAGGGCTTGGATAGGAAGGTACTGAAACTAGATACTAAGCAGGATTACTGGCATCCTCCCCCTTAGGGTTTCTTGAAATACAACATTGATGGGGCCTCAAAAGGCAACCCGGGTACTGCTGGCTTTGGACGGGTGTTAAGGGATGAAAAAAGCTGTATCCTTTTGATTTTCCATTTCCATTTGGGAAGAGCCACTAACAATATGGTGGAATTAATGGCTCTTGAGCAATGTTTATAATTCCTAAAGCAAGATAATCTCTAGAATGTAATAGTCGAAGTTGATTCTGAGTTAATCATTAACTCGGTAAAGAAAATCATCTTTCGAACGAAGCCGGAAAAAGTCTCAAAACATTGGAGGTTGCTCGAGGTCTTTCAACGGACTCAAATTCACCTCGTGTGCTTACATACAGTGAGTTTTAACCATGTGCGAAGGATGAAAAAGAAATTGGCAAACATTCTGACCAATCAAGGGTGCTCTGCACCAAAAGTAGGGTCGCGTTGAGTTGGCAAGAGATGCCTCATAATAGATTAAAGGTGCATTTTCACGACCAGACGGATGAGGACAGAATGGTGTTTCGAAATAGAGCCACAGAGACAGGGTCTAGTTAATTTGGATTCATTATGAAGTGCTTTTTCCGAAGTGAGGTCATATTTGGGATGCAGGTCACTGTCAGCCTACTCAACCTTGGTAAGTACAAACACAGAAGTTTTAGGTGGAAGTTGCTCGATAGATTGTTTCTCGGATTGGACGAGTGGTTTTTCATCTTACATTGATTCATGTGCGCGAGGAGATGGGGTGGTGTGAGGGGCTGGAGTCCTGGCTTTCTCGGTCGACCTAAAACCCCCGTTTTTCTTTCTATGGTGGCAATACCACTCTCAGGGTGGTTTACGGTCTATCGCATGCCCTTCAAGTTAGAAGTGGTATTGCGGAGTTGGGAGCGATTCCATTCACCAAGCAACACGTGGCCAAGGGAGGGGAAGGAATACCACCCTCATCGCACAGTAATTCTTAATGCTGTTGGCTTGTGCGATATGGTCCTCAGCCGTCGAATCAAGCGACATGGATCTATGGTCAGGAATAAGCGAGCATGTTGGTGGGTCCAAGTTGTTTATTGCGTTGTAAATCGTTGTGCTTCTAGGCCTTGCGATATTATCCTCCTTCGTTGGATCTAGCGAGGAGAATCGACGGTTAAGAAAAATTATGCAGGTCCGGGTGAGGACTATCTTCCATGCCTATCTCGCTTCATTGTGAGAATCGATGGATTTTAGGTGATCTACATGCTTGAGGGTTATCCCCCCATTCGAACCCGAAATCCTTTTAGATTGGTCCCTATTTCCTCATTGGGTCTGATTCTTATTTTAAAGTGTTTGCTTATTTCCGGCCTGATTTGAGCCTCATCTGTCAGATCTATGAGGGGAGATTGAACGATCTTAGCTTTGTTTGTATTTTGAGGGTATTGTAGTTTTGTTTGTGGGACCTTGGCTCGATGTTTAAGCCTTTAGCTCGGTGCCCGTGGCTTTAAGTGGATAGTTATTTCTTTGGCCCACAGTGCCTTTGGGATTATTATATTTTATGTAATTTGTTTTCCGATTTAATGAAATAGAAGGTACGGCTCTTGCTTTAGCAAAAAAAAATTAGCTAGCATCGAAGGTCAACATGGATAGACAAGATGGCAATTGAAATTTCCTGAATAAGGTTGGAATACCAATAGTTTCTTATGAACGTCAGAGAAGAAAATCAATTACCACATCTACATCATAACATTCTAAACTAAAAATATCCAAAGCAGACCAAAAAGAAATGCAACCAAAATTGTTAGGAACATGGAGTACCCCGCAAGAAGGCATCCACACTACGAGAGTATGGAAGTGTTGATGAATGATCAAAGGTATCCCAATCGTGCCAATCATGAGTTCCAATTCTGGATTGAACCCGTGAGACTAGTTCACAACCTTGTTAACACTTTTAGTAGTGATCGTGATAGAGTTCCCCCTCTAACTTTACACGTACCATTTTGACCCATCACCATTTATTTTTCTATAATTCAAAATGAGCTAAGTCACCTTGGCTCCATTGTGTGGAGTGGACACCTAAGTTACAGGAGCAAATAGACTAAAGTATTTTGAATGTACACTAAATTCCCTACATATACCACAACTTGCTAAAGATCAGCGCAAAAAAAATCCCATGTGCAGCGAGGACGAACCGACATACAACATAAAACATGGAGTAAGAATACACTACCAACATAAATGGAATAAGGTTGGTAACTTGCCTTCTCAATTAATGTCAATACAAGCACTCACATGCTTAATGCATGGGAGGGTTGGCCACCCACCACCCTCTTAAACTTTTTAGGAAGAAGTGGGATCAGCCCACAACATCAACATTGTGCCAACATATGCTATTCACGCAAACTCAAAATTCTTATTTTAAATATTATAATAAATAATTAAGCCAATACATATTTAATA
>APFE030758832.1:10354-29656 GCA_000404065.3 Pinus taeda | reverse complement strand
AGAGGCTCAGAGGTGATGCTGATAGGAGAAGACAGGGAGGAGAGCTCCCATCATCCTTAGATCTTATGATTGATAAATTAGCCAGGATGATAGAGTCACTAGCCTCTGAAGTTTCCCGATTAGAGGCTGAGCAACATTCTGAAGAAGCAGGAGCTCATTGTTCCTTTTCTTTTCCAACTCCAAATCCATATAGAGGAGCACATGAGCATTTGCAGATTTTGCAAAGAAATAAGGTTACAAATGAAGATAGAGGGGTGAAGACCCTTTTACAGAATATAGTCATGGAATAAGAGCATCTTGATGAAGAGGAGAAGGTCCATGGTTTGGGAGGTGCTCCTTTCCTAACCAGAGCTGCCTATGAAGAAGCATTATCCAAAGGCACTGCTCGTGAGCCTATTGTACCTACAGAACAATAAGCTGATCAGTAGAAGAAAGTAGCAGCAGATCCCTTCATCCTCGAAGAATTTGAGCTTGAAGCCAGCCCATCTTCCCATGGCTATACAGATCTGCAAATGAGCCAGCCTGCTATCATCCCCAGTCCAGTGATTAAAATGAGAGAAGAAAGCTCCCCATCATCTTATGTTTCTTTATCTGCTCAAAAAAAGTCCCTCAAAGTTGCCACTTAAACACTGAGGCATAACAAAATTCAATGCTCAAGGCTGAAACTGATCATCTCAGTCTTGATATTTTGAAACTTGCTAAGGTGGCCTCCACACAGATTGAAAAGTCAGCCTATCAGATGATAGAGGAAGAGGGTGTATAGTTGTGGGACTCCTCCTTGGATGAGGATTGTTCAAAGAAAGATTCAGGAGCAGATAAGGTTTCTGTGTCCCCTACACATGAACATATTAGTACACCATTCATATTTATTGTGTAGGCCACATAAGACAAAAACAGGTACACAACAGCCATGATTATTCAGCAGGTGTACAAAGGCTCCTATGAAGAACGTCCAAGGAGGAAAATACACAGAAGGGAGATGAAATTTGATCCATATTTATGTATTAAGCTCAAATTTCCTAAAATTTTTGAGTTAAAGGATCAAATAAATCCTGTTTTGCTGATCTATGATAAGCCAGTTGAGAGTAGGAGAAACAATTTTGGTGGTCCAGTAAATGGGAAAATTTTGAAGTTTTTAGTTTTCAGGCCTTAATGATTGTAAGCAGTTTCTCTTCCATAATTTAGTGTAGACTTGGTTTGACTCCATGCCCAAATACTAGGCAATTTTTTTTTTAAGCTGGTTTTGTACGAAGGCATTGGTCTGCAAGTTCTTGAGACCTCACAAGGAGGATCTCATCCCCAGAAGGAGCCAGTGTTAGCTCTGCTACAAGCTTCAACGGTTGAAGGTCAATTTTCGGTCTGGTGATGGGTTTATGCTGAAAGGGAGTGCGCTACAGTCTTTTTACTTTCCTCCTTCAGTTTCCTAACACCCTCTTAACCTCTCGCTATTTCTATTTTCCTCCAAAATCCTTCGTAAACCTATATTCTCCTCTGCTCCCACTTTCTGCTGTCTCTGTTTCTTCTATGAAAATCTGCATTCCCCACTTTCCTCCATCCTTTTACAGAACTCTTCGAAGCCTCGTGCCTTCATTCGATCCTCGAATTAACTGTCTCCCGCACGCCATAACCCGCGCCTACCTCGCTATCCCTCCGCTTTTATTTCCACCATCGATCGCATCCTGATTCGATGGTCTTCGCGTTCTCTGCTCGCACATTAAGCCTCGTGCGTATTCCCCTCCATCTAACCGTCCGTCGCATGATCGGATGGTAGTCTCAAGCCCCGATCAAGCGACCTGCCCACCTGTTAACGCGCGATCGCGGTGGTTTCCCGCTGACATGTGTTGCTATTTTATTGGATCGCGAGGGGTTATACGGAAACTGCTCGCCTCCGATAAGCAGTGCGGGGAATACTGCCCGCCTGCGAAACTGCCTTTCCTCGCCTGATATCATTCACGCATCTTTCGTGTGCGACGACCATTGGATCCAATGCTCCTTGATCCGACGGCTCACATTGCTCCATCTACGTGTCCTCCCGATACTCCTTGTCAATTGATCGCAGCCGTTCATCCTTACGATATGACAACCCACACCGGTTTGACCTGCTTCCGCCAGATTTTCCCCTTCGATAGCTCCTCGCCGTTGATTCACGCAATCCAACGCCCGAGCCTTTTCCTCGTCACATTCATGTCTCTGCTATTTTGTCTCTGTTCGTAGCTTGTCTTGAGTTCTCGAAGGACGAAGCCACCAGCTACCTGTACCGTGCATAATAAAGTTTCAACAACTGCAATTAACCAGCAACATGGTCAAGAAGGAAACAGGACAGCCTGAGCAGATAAACGAAGTTATTAGTTATGGAGCTCCTATCAATCAGTACTACATCTGCCCGAGAAGGACTGCAGGACACCAGAGAAGGTTGAATTCATGTGCAGACACAGTCAGATCATGGCAGAGGCCCATTCCAAAGAGTTAATATGGTTGTTGGCCCATTATTATCCTTCCTCGTATAACACAGCAGAGCAATTTTGTAACCAACATCTATATATATCCAGAAGACAAAAAAGAAGAAGTAGAAGGTTCATAGAGTGTTTATCTTGGTGTAAAGTTTCAACTTCTGGAGACTGTAACTACTGTGATACCTGGCAGCCGTTTGGTCTTCATTTTCAGCTAATTACAAGCTTCTTTTGCTGTCATTGCTTCACTTTCCACTTCTTCTTTGTTCTAGGCTATGCTTGTTATGCGTTTTTCATTTGCTCTTGATGTTTAGCATTAGAGGGGTTGTTCATCCCACTCTGTGTAGAATATAGTAGTATATTGAATGTGTATGCAGGTTTCTGTTGTTTTTTAATGCAGAGAGTGTCCATCCTGTTGTGCATTAGGAAATAGATTTGCAAGACCTTTTAAACTGGTTGCAGCTTGGCCATCACAAGGTCCTGTGCATCTGCTGGTGTGATCAGAATTCTCCATCTTCACCTGTTTCTCAAACTGTGAGTAATTTGTGGTCTAAAGCCTTGTAGTCTGAGGGTGTTCACCCATGTCTGGGGTTAAGCATAGTAGAAGTGGTTATCTAGCTTGAATATGCAACATTTCTTTCATTCATCCACCATATTTCCAACATTTTTGTTGAGTTTGTAATGTTCCCGAGCATCTCTGATATACAACCTGGGAGAGTTTCTTGGGGTGATAACAGTATCGCCTGTTAGCCGCACCCTCCATAAGTTCCTACTAGCTAAGGCTTTAGAAAAAGCAAATAGTCTTTTTAGGCCTAAACCCCCAATTTATTTTGGAGGCACAAGTCTTAACCATCTTACTAGAGCTATTTCGAGGTTTTTCCTAGCTCATGTCGAAAAAAATGAAATTGAGTCTACATATACTGTTTAAAAATGCCCTTAGGGACTAAAGCTATGGAGATTCAATATACCATAATAGTTTCTAAAAATGATATCAGATGAATGAGATAACCATCACAATAAAGGATATGGTGGTTCCATATTGAAATTATTGTATTCAACCTTTCTTACGAGCCATAACCAGTCAACCTTCCTATATTTGTTGGGATTTAGAAAGAACCTAATATATTTTAGTCCTTCTTCCTACATCTTGGTGGGATAAGGACAATATGCAAGTGCTAAAGAGTGTCCAGATCAAAAGTTTCATGGCATGTCAAAACATACTTTTGGGAGTTGATTTTCATACTTTTAGACTTGTAGAAGGTATCCAAGTTTTATTTCATGGTTGAGATATTTCTTTGTGTGCTTTGTAGCTCTATAAGAACATTTCCTACAAAGAGAAGGTGAGTGACATGTACTTCTCCAAACAAAATAATACCCTCGATGTTGTCTGTGGATGTGTGTGAATCCTTGAGTTTGTTGAGAGCTTCAACCACTAGCAAAATGCGTAATAGGGAGGGGGGCGGCCTTAGTGAAGCCCAATAGAAGCATTTAAAAATATTGTGAGAGGACCATTAATAAGGGATGTGAAGGAGACCAATTGGGTACATACCATTATCCAACTCAAAAATAAAAGAAACATACCCCTTTGACTAAGGAGAAGTCAAATGAAGGTCCAATTCACCATGTTGAAGTTTTTTTAAAGGTCTACTTTGAGGAATATTGCTTTGGATTTTGAAATTTGTATTTGGTGCATAACCTCTCGTGCAACCACAACTGCATCCAAGATGTTCTAATTCTAGAGAAATACTAAATGTTCTTGCTAAATATACAAGATTGGGATAGAAATTATTTTGGAGTGAAACTTGTATAGGAAATTTTAGCATGCAATAAGGTGATAATCAACAAAGGATGTTCCTTCCTATGTCTTTGGAATTAGATAGAGAAAATTTGCATTGGTTGAGCTTGATATTTTGCCTTGATCCTTTGATTCCTTTACCACCTTTAGTAGGTCACCTTTTAAGAGCTTATCAAAGCCCAAACAAAAATATACTGAAAATCCATATGGTCTTGAGCTTTTGGATTTTTGCATACATTACAACGTTGCTAGAATCTCAAAGTTCGTAACATCATCTGTCAAAAATGAATTCATGTCTTCATGGATGGTGGAAGGGAAGGGAGACCATCTAGAGAATGTCTTGTAGAAGGCACCTAGGGGATGCATGGTAGAGTGTTTGAAAGTAGCAAGCACATGTATCTACTTTCTCCTCGAAGGAATGCAAAGGGGCTTTGCCTTTGCATTTGATCTCCCAAATTGTGTTCCTTTACTTGCTGTAGTTTGCAAATTCATGTTTATTTTTATATTGTTATGTCTAAATTCAATCCAAATAACTCAAATTTTGAGGCACCATCACTCTTCTTCCAATAGCAAAAGAAAATGGTTTCTTTCTTTGAGGGATAACATCTCCTAAAGGGACATCAAAGAGACTAGCTCTAATTCAAATGACCGTGTGTCTCAAAGAGATTATTTTCCACCTGTAATAGTTCCTTGTCCAAATTTTCTTAGTGTGCCTTGGCCCATGTGTGAGAAATATGATAGATAGTTTGGAGAGTTTCCATGAATTAGGCCATATAGGTTGAATATTCCCAGGTAGCTACGTGCCTCCACAAAGAATGAATAAGAGAAGAATAATCCTCCTCTTATAGCTAGGAGCAATTGAAATGAAAGAAATAGAAGTTAGAGTTATCCCTAGGACATAGAGGAGGATGGGCCTATGGTTAGAAATACACTATGTTTTAATAGAATATTTAAAAGCACAACTAGAATTCCACAAGCCTTTCAAAATGAGGAATTGATCGATCATTTTTGAAGTCTGTACAATCATTACTCCAAGTTGGAAAGAGCTTGATTGGCTCTATGTTAATTAGACTCGGATTAGTGTTGATATTGTGAAAGAAAACAAGAAGTCTTTTATAGGTGAGTGAGTTTGATATTTTTCTTTTCAAATCCACTTTCTAATGTTCCATTTTACCCCTTTTTGACCTCTTTGCTAATTTTTTTCTGACTATTTCTTTTGCAGGTGGATGATGCTAAAGCTTTGGAAATCTTCACTTTGATTTTTGTTTGGATGATATTGGCAATGGATGTTGAGTAAATAGCTAAAATAGTGACTTATTACATGTGATAAACATAAAATTACATAAATAAATAAAAATTATTACATTTCTCTTTTGAAATAAAATTACAAACTGGAATGAACTTCTTACTTAAAATCAAATTTGGAACTTCAGCAACCATGGTTACATGCTTGTCAACCCTTATTTGACTTAAAAAAGGGATATTATTTTCTTCTTTCTCATACTTTTTTGGCCTTATGCAGTGATAAGACGTTTTATTGGACCTTGTAAAATGAAACCTATGTGACCAAATGGGACTTTGAGGTATATGCATTGGCACAATCAAGTATGGGTTGAAATATACTTGAGAGGATGACGTCAGACTTTGTGGGTATACAGGCGCAGATTGGAAAGGAAGTTCAATGGATAGGAAAAGTACCTCTGGGTAATGCCTCAGTGTTGGATTAGGGATGGTTTCTTGGTGTAGTAAGAAGCATAAGTTAGTAGCACTGAGCTCTACAAAAACAGAGTATCTGGCATCCAGCACAACTATGTGCACAACTATATGGATTCGAAAGCTACTAGTAAGCTTGTTCAATCAGAGGATGGAGGTGACCAATGTCTATTGTGATAATTAGAGTTTCATAAAGCTCTCTAAGAATATAATGTTTCATGATAGGTCGAAGCACATCAATATTCAGTGTCACTTCATCAGAGATTGTGTATAACAACGAGTAGTCTTGTTATAGTATGTTCCCATAGAGGAGAAGGTTGCAAATATACTCATGAAATCTCTAGGAACAGATAAGTTCGTCTATTTCATAGAACAGATGAGTATGGTGGAGAACCCATTTCAGTAGCAGGGACATGCTATTTTAATTTTTGCAGATGTTGCAGTTGAAACAACAACATATGAGAGGGAGTTGTAGTGAAGATGCAGCGTTGGAAGTAGTATGGACAGATGGAACATATATCAGAGTTGCATAGTAGTTGGTGGGAAGCAATTGTTAGACATCAATAGTGTAACAAGAGATGATGCAAAGGCAGAGTGTTGCTACAGGAAGCAGCAACGCAAGAACACATTCCTCAGTAAGAGGGAGTGTTAGTTTTTGTAGCATCAAATGTGTTCTACCTACGAAATACTGACTCTAACAATGCAAGAATACATTATGCATACTTTCTATGGACCCTACTACATGAAAAACGTGATTGCAATCATGATTTTCATGTATTTCTCATTTTTCGTGTAGAAGGGCCCATCAAAAGTGTGCAACATGGGTACTCCTTGGATGAGGAATTAAATTTTGCATCCAACAAGTACTCCTGCTTGAAATTTGAATAAAAATCTTAGGGAGATAAGTTAAAAATATGAGTTGAAAAGGTAGTTTTATTATTTTATTATTTTTTAGTCTTTTTACTTTTTTACTCCAAAAATGGTTAATCATCCCCCATGGTTGACATCATCATCTTTAATCTTATTGGGTCTATAAAGTTTATTTTGGTAGTACATTTTTTGATTGGGCTAGCAACCCTGATGATCGGAAGTCTACTGTTATTGGAAATGTTTTAGGTACTGATATTGGTTTCACTGGTTCTGATTGGGCTAGCAACCCTGATGATCAGAAGTCTACTGTAGGTTATGTCTTCACTCTTGGTTCTGGACCTATTACATGGGATTGCAAGAAACAAAGTTCCATTTCTCTTTCACCAGCAAAAGCAGAGTATCATGGCGCCATAGAGGCTAGTAAGGAATCCTTGTCGCATTATTAGAGTTTGGCTTCCAGCAACAACATCTAACTACGCTTTGGTGTGATAATCAAAGTGCCATTCAGCTATGCAAAGATCTAGTCCAACATCAGTGTAGTTCTTGAAGTGCAATATTGTTCAACTGATGATCAAGTTGCACACATTTTTATAAAGGCTCTCACATAGGCGAAGTTTACTAGACTTTGATTTATGGTTGGAGTTCAGGATGTCGTCACTAAGGGGGGATAGGCTCTAATGCCTCCTTCCTTCTCCTATTGTGTCATATTTGTACATCCTTCAATCCTATCGCAAGTTGTTCTTAAGTGGGGGTGTTAGGATATTTTGACGCATAGGAAATAGTTAAGTATAAATTGGTCTAGTGTAGAGTTAGGTAAAGTGTGTTTCTTTACTATGTAATTTTGTAACTTACAATCTAATGGTCATCATATTTTCTAGACATGGAGTGACCTGACGGTTCATTCTTTCCTTGGAATTATCGACACTTGATCCATGGCTTAACACCTGATTGGTCCATGATCTCTATTTGAAGAGCATGGAGGGTCATTTGTAAGGTGGTCTTTATGAGAGAAGCTTAAGTAAATTTTCTTTCTTTTATTAATAAATTGCCTGAAGTGGTCACGTTGGCTCAGGCCATGGACGGTTTGCATCTTTGAGGGTTTTAACCATGTCAAGAATACTGGTGTATTGATCTGTGATCTGATTGTGAGCGATGTCCTTTGGTGTTCTATCTGAAGAACTTACCCTATAAATTCCTACACTATTGACGATGGAGATTTGAGGAAGGTCTTTCTTGGCAACTACTTAGATTACCTACTTCTTCCACATATCATTTGATTTGATTGCTGGAGGGTTTCAGAGCTACCGCATCACAGGGTTTCTATCAATTTCCAAGGAAAAAACCAATGTTTGCATTTTATTTTTCATGTATTATTTGCTATGACTGGATGGCGACATTTCCTAGTCTTACATGATTTCCTGAGTTTTCTGCTATGATATTTTTCCTAATTGTTTATCTAGTGTTGTGTTCCACTTAACAACAGTGTGACGACCGAAGGTGGTCTGTGGAGAATGGTGGCTGGTAAGAGTTGTTTCCATATTCCAGTAGCTTTCCTCATTTACAAATGGTTTCTTTACCTTATTACATTTTTTAGTTGACGTGCCTCTTCACAGAGTTAATTTTCTCCGTTGTTATTAATAAATTATTATGTGTTTATGAAGAAATTTAACAGTTCTTCTAACCCTCTAATTTCTTGGCATTCTTCCTTGTTTCCTCTTCTAGATGCTCAGTTATCTGTTGTCCTTCCTAGTTAAGAAGAAAGTTGTTACGGTACTCTGATCACTGAAACCATCTCCAGGTACTCTTGGATTGCTCTTGGAGGGTTTTACTGATGTAATGTTAATGGGGTTCCAATTTATTCTTCAATAGTTATCGTTACCAAGATTGTTCCTCTTATGTTATAGTCAACCAAAGAGTTTTGTTGGAAAACCTACTCCGTTATATTTTAACTATTCTTTCTTGTCTAACAAAACTCATTTTAATTATTTTATGCACTTCTTGATATATTTGGCATGTGTACCCATTTATTTGGATGCTTCGGTATTAACTAGTTTCCAATTGATAGAAGTCATTGGAAAATATTAATTAAACTGTATGAAATTTGTCAAATGACTTTATAAGATTAGGGTATTTACATTTTATAGTTTTAATGTGGTGGTTGTTTCGTTCTAAGTAAAGTTATAATAATTTGGAGACTACAATACTAATTTAATAAAGGAAATGAGTTTGATGGAAGTAGATTACCACTCCAATATCATAAGTGGTTCAGTGTGCTCGACTCTCTCCATTGAAGAAGCCCCATAGAATACCATAGGAATGCTCTAGCATGCAGGGCATGTGTCTTGTAGAAGATTTTTGTTTAGTTCGATATTCCTTTGTAATAAATATAATTTTGGAATTGCATAGCTCAAGATCCATCATCTTGTCTTGGAATAGAAAGCAGTTGTGACCTATCTATATATTTTCAATCATAGTGCAAGAGAGATTAAAGAATGGTTGACTAGTTTTATATAATAGATACTATCTTATAGTTCCTACAAGTGAGTTTGAGATTCATTGAGATTTGGTATTAAAGTATAACAGAATGTGTGTAAAAACCTATGTCATAAAAGGACAATTTATGAAGATATGTAAAGATGTCTCCTCCTACATATTACGTAATGGGAATTTTCTAGGCCCATGCCAGCCACGTGAGGTGAGAACCTTCTAGGTGAGTAGCTTATTACTAAGGGATAGCCAAGTGGAGATTTTTTATTTGAGGGGGGCACTAACTTTCAGATATCCTTCCACCACTAGAGCTTTGGGCCTAAATTTGTCTCCAATGACAACTTGCATTCAAGATTAGCATTAAAGTCACCCGTTGTTTGATTTTTTCTTCTACAAAGTGAATCGGGAGTGTCTAACTTGATAATAATGAATCCGAATCCAGTTCTAACTCACCATCCATGCCTGATACTTGAGCCAATTTCTATCCCACCATGCCTCTTTCTTGTGGGATTTGAATTGAGGTGTCATATAGTAAAATAATGTTGGTTGAATCTCTAAATTAGAGGAGGAGATAACTTTAAATCATTATGAGCCCCAGACCATTGATCCCTACCTATGCAGACTTGGGAACCATCACTTACTTAATAAGAAATCAACTGCCCAATCAATGGAAATGATGCCTCCAAATCCTTCTATACATGTGAACATATAGAGGGTTTGTTAGGGAGCCAAATCCAAAATATGATGTATAGACCATTGAGGTATTTGTACACTGTGAATTTTATCTAGATAGTATCTATTAGCTCTGCTACAAGCTTCAGCGGTTGAAGGTCAATTTTCGGTCTGGTGATGGGTTTATGCTGAAAGGGAGCGCACTGCAGTCTTTTTACTTTCCTCCTTTAGTTTCCTCACACCCTCTTAACCTCTCACTGTTTCTATTTTCCTCCAAAATCCTTCGTAAACCTATATTCTCCTCCGCTCCAGCTTTCCGCTGTCTCTGTTTCTTCTATGAAAATCTGCATTCCCCACTTTCCTCCATCATTTTACAGAACACTTCGAAGCCCCGTGCCTTGATTCGATCCTCAAATTAACCGTCTCCCGTGCGCCATAACCTCTGCCTACCCCGCTATTTGATTTCCACCGTCGATCGCATCCCGATCCGACGATCTCCACGTTCTCCGCCCACCCGTTAAGTCTCGTGTGAGTTCCCCTCCATTTGACCATCCGTCGCACGATCGGATGGTAGTCGCAACCCTCGATCGTGCGACCTGCCCACCCATTAACATGCGATCGTGGTGGTTTCCCGCTGACACGTGTTGCTGTTTTATTGGATCACGAGGGGTTATACGGAAACCACCCACCTCTGATAAGCGGTGCGGGGAATACCGTCCGCCCGCGAAACTGCCTTTCCTCGCTCGATATCGTTCGCGCATCTTTCATGTGCGATGACCGTTGGATCCGCTGCTCCTTGATCTGACGGCTCACGTTGCTCCATCTACATGTCCTCCCGATACTCCCTGTGAATTGATCGTAGCCGTTCATCCTTACGATCCAACGACCCACACCGGTTTGACCCGCTTCAGCCAAATTTTTCCCTCTGATAGCTCCTCGCTGTTGATTCATCCAATCCAATGGCCGAGCCTTTTCCTTGTCACAGTCATGTCTCTGCTATTCTGTCTCTGTTCATAGCTTGTCTTGAGCTCCCGAAGGATGAAGCCACCAGCTACCTGTACCCTGCATAATAAAGTTTCAACAACTGCAATTAACTAGAAACATGGTCGAGAAGGAAACAAGACAACCTTGAGCAGATAAACGAAGTTATTAGTTATGTAGCTCCTATCAGTCAGTACTCCATCTGCCCGAGAAGGACTACAGGACACCAGAGAAGGTTGAATTCATGCGCAGACACAGTCAGATCATGGCAGAGGCCCATTCCAAAGAGTTAATATGGTTGCTGGCCCATTATTATCCTTCCTCATATAACACAGCAGAGCAATTTTGTAACCAACCTCTCTATATATCCAGAAGATAGAAGGTAGAAGGTTGATGAGTGTTATCTTGGTGTAAGTTTCAACTTCTGGAGACTGTAACTACTATGATACCTGCAGCGTCTGGTCTTCATTTTCAGCTAATACAAGCTTCTTTTGCTGTCAATTGCTCACTTTCCACTTCTTCTTTGTTCTAGGTTGTGCCTGTTATGCATTTTTCATTTGCTCTTGATGTTTAGCATTAGAGGGGCTGTCATCCCACCTCTGTGTTAGAATCTAGTTAGTATTATTGAATGTGTATGTAGATTTCTGTTTCTTTTAATGCCAGAGAGCTGTCATTCTGTCTGTGCATTAGGAAATAGATTTGCAGACCTTTTAATTGGTTGTAACTGGCCATCACAGGGTCCTGTGCATCTGCTGGTGTGATCATAATTCTCCATCTTCACCTGTTTCTCAAACTGTGAGTAATTGGTGGTCTAAAGCCTTGTAGTCTAAGGGTGTTCACCCATGTCTGGGGTTAAGCATAGTCGAAGTGGTTATCTGGCTTGAATATGCAGCATTTCTTTCATTCATCCACCATATTTCCAGCATTTTTGTTGAGTTTGTAATGTTCCCGAGCATCTATGATATACAACCTAGGAGAGTTTCTTGGGGTGATAACATTAATTGGCGCCGTTGCCGGGGAGAGGAGATTGAAGCTCAGCTTCTCTAGGAGACGACACAGTTCCAGATTTTGATGATAGACAAGGTTTGCGCACATTTCTGGTTGTAATCATCTATCTAGCAACTCTACTGGAGGAACTACCTGGTGGCGACTCCACATTGCAGTTCTGGCTCAGTTTGTGAGACATACTCGAAGAAATCCTCAGAAATCACCAGCTAAACCAGTGCTTGACCCTAAGAAGATATTGCAGCAAGGAGCATTAGGACCAGGTAAGCCTTAGAATTCCCATGTATCTCTGTTAAGTGAAAATCACTTTCAGAGATTCATAAAGCTCCTTAGTCATTCATTTCCCTTGTGGACCTCAGTTCAAAGAAGCATCCATGCTGTCCATTATATTTCTTTGTCTCTGTCATTCTTTTCATTGGTCCATTCCACTCAGTTTACCAGTATCCTTCCACTTACCTCAGTCATGGCAGGCCAGCAAGCCCTCACAAAGATAGAAATAATCGTTGCTGCTAGGTATGGACCCTTAGTCTTGCCTACCCCTTTGAATGCCATGCCTGCAGGAGATTATCAAGAATTTATGCCAAAGTTTACTGGTGCAGAAGGCATATTAGCTGAAGAGCACCTTGAGTCCTTTCATAGTTATGTTGATAACCTAGATATCATTGAAGAGGATGTCTGGATGAGGGTTTTTGTCCAAAGCCTAGATGGGGAAGCTAGAAAATGGTTCAGAGAATTAACCCCTAGCTCTATAGCAGACATTGAGGCCTTAGATGATGTGTTCCTAAAGCATTGGGGGGATAATAGAGATCTGCTTTACTACCATACTGAATTTGGGAACTTGCAGAGGGAGAATGGTGAGCTGCTGTCTGATTTCAACATCAGATTCAACCATATGTACAACAGAATACCAGCTGAAGTGAAACCTACCCCTACTTCTGCTATGATCACTTATGCCAATGCCTTCGATTCTCAGTTTTGCCTACTGTTAAGAGAAAGAAGATGTGCTTCTTTGGCTGATATGCAAGATGCAGCCTTTGAAGTAGAATCAAACATCATCGCTGTAGAGAGGCTCAGAGGTGATGCTGATAGGAGAAGACAGGGAGGAGAGCTCCCATCATCCTTAGATCTTATGATTGATAAATTAGCCAGGATGATAGAGTCACTAGCCTCTGAAGTTTCCCGATTAGAGGCTGAGCAACATTCTGAAGAAGCAGGAGCTCATTGTTCCTTTTCTTTTCCAACTCCAAATCCATATAGAGGAGCACATGAGCATTTGCAGATTTTGCAAAGAAATAAGGTTACAAATGAAGATAGAGGGGTGAAGACCCTTTTACAGAATATAGTCATGGAATAAGAGCATCTTGATGAAGAGGAGAAGGTCCATGGTTTGGGAGGTGCTCCTTTCCTAACCAGAGCTGCCTATGAAGAAGCATTATCCAAAGGCACTGCTCGTGAGCCTATTGTACCTACAGAACAATAAGCTGATCAGTAGAAGAAAGTAGCAGCAGATCCCTTCATCCTCGAAGAATTTGAGCTTGAAGCCAGCCCATCTTCCCATGGCTATACAGATCTGCAAATGAGCCAGCCTGCTATCATCCCCAGTCCAGTGATTAAAATGAGAGAAGAAAGCTCCCCATCATCTTATGTTTCTTTATCTGCTCAAAAAAAGTCCCTCAAAGTTGCCACTTAAACACTGAGGCATAACAAAATTCAATGCTCAAGGCTGAAACTGATCATCTCAGTCTTGATATTTTGAAACTTGCTAAGGTGGCCTCCACACAGATTGAAAAGTCAGCCTATCAGATGATAGAGGAAGAGGGTGTATAGTTGTGGGACTCCTCCTTGGATGAGGATTGTTCAAAGAAAGATTCAGGAGCAGATAAGGTTTCTGTGTCCCCTACACATGAACATATTAGTACACCATTCATATTTATTGTGTAGGCCACATAAGACAAAAACAGGTACACAACAGCCATGATTATTCAGCAGGTGTACAAAGGCTCCTATGAAGAACGTCCAAGGAGGAAAATACACAGAAGGGAGATGAAATTTGATCCATATTTATGTATTAAGCTCAAATTTCCTAAAATTTTTGAGTTAAAGGATCAAATAAATCCTGTTTTGCTGATCTATGATAAGCCAGTTGAGAGTAGGAGAAACAATTTTGGTGGTCCAGTAAATGGGAAAATTTTGAAGTTTTTAGTTTTCAGGCCTTAATGATTGTAAGCAGTTTCTCTTCCATAATTTAGTGTAGACTTGGTTTGACTCCATGCCCAAATACTAGGCAATTTTTTTTTTAAGCTGGTTTTGTACGAAGGCATTGGTCTGCAAGTTCTTGAGACCTCACAAGGAGGATCTCATCCCCAGAAGGAGCCAGTGTTAGCTCTGCTACAAGCTTCAACGGTTGAAGGTCAATTTTCGGTCTGGTGATGGGTTTATGCTGAAAGGGAGTGCGCTACAGTCTTTTTACTTTCCTCCTTCAGTTTCCTAACACCCTCTTAACCTCTCGCTATTTCTATTTTCCTCCAAAATCCTTCGTAAACCTATATTCTCCTCTGCTCCCACTTTCTGCTGTCTCTGTTTCTTCTATGAAAATCTGCATTCCCCACTTTCCTCCATCCTTTTACAGAACTCTTCGAAGCCTCGTGCCTTCATTCGATCCTCGAATTAACTGTCTCCCGCACGCCATAACCCGCGCCTACCTCGCTATCCCTCCGCTTTTATTTCCACCATCGATCGCATCCTGATTCGATGGTCTTCGCGTTCTCTGCTCGCACATTAAGCCTCGTGCGTATTCCCCTCCATCTAACCGTCCGTCGCATGATCGGATGGTAGTCTCAAGCCCCGATCAAGCGACCTGCCCACCTGTTAACGCGCGATCGCGGTGGTTTCCCGCTGACATGTGTTGCTATTTTATTGGATCGCGAGGGGTTATACGGAAACTGCTCGCCTCCGATAAGCAGTGCGGGGAATACTGCCCGCCTGCGAAACTGCCTTTCCTCGCCTGATATCATTCACGCATCTTTCGTGTGCGACGACCATTGGATCCAATGCTCCTTGATCCGACGGCTCACATTGCTCCATCTACGTGTCCTCCCGATACTCCTTGTCAATTGATCGCAGCCGTTCATCCTTACGATATGACAACCCACACCGGTTTGACCTGCTTCCGCCAGATTTTCCCCTTCGATAGCTCCTCGCCGTTGATTCACGCAATCCAACGCCCGAGCCTTTTCCTCGTCACATTCATGTCTCTGCTATTTTGTCTCTGTTCGTAGCTTGTCTTGAGTTCTCGAAGGACGAAGCCACCAGCTACCTGTACCGTGCATAATAAAGTTTCAACAACTGCAATTAACCAGCAACATGGTCAAGAAGGAAACAGGACAGCCTGAGCAGATAAACGAAGTTATTAGTTATGGAGCTCCTATCAATCAGTACTACATCTGCCCGAGAAGGACTGCAGGACACCAGAGAAGGTTGAATTCATGTGCAGACACAGTCAGATCATGGCAGAGGCCCATTCCAAAGAGTTAATATGGTTGTTGGCCCATTATTATCCTTCCTCGTATAACACAGCAGAGCAATTTTGTAACCAACATCTATATATATCCAGAAGACAGAAGGTAGAAGGTTGATGAGTGTTATCTTGGTGTAAGTTTCAACTTCTGGAGACTGTAACTACTGTGATACCTGCAGCGTCTGGTCTTCATTTTCAGCTAATACAAGCTTCTTTTGCTGTCAATTGCTCACTTTCCACTTCTTCTTTGTTCTGGGCTGTGCCTGTTTATGCATTTTTCATTTGCTCTTGATGTTTAGCATTAGAGGGGTTGTCATCCCACCTATTTGTTAGAATATAGTTAGTATTATTGAATGTGTATGAAGGTTTCTATTGTTTTAATGGCAGAGAGCTGTCATCCTGTCTGTGCATTAGGAAATAGATTTGCAGACCTTTAACTGGTTGCAGCTAGCCATCACAAGGTCCTGTGCATCTGCTGGTGTGATCAGAATTCTCCATCTTCACCTGTTTCTCAAACTGTGAGTAATTTGTGGTCTAAAGCCTTGTAGTCTGAGGGTGTTCACCCATGTCTGGGGTTAAGCATAGTAGAAGTGGTTATCTAGCTTGAATATGCAACATTTCTTTCATTCATCCACCATATTTCCAACATTTTTGTTGAGTTTGTAATGTTCCCGAGCATCTCTGATATACAACCTGGGAGAGTTTCTTGGGGTGATAACAGTATCGCCTGTTAGCCGCACCCTCCATAAGTTCCTACTAGCTAAGGCTTTAGAAAAAGCAAATAGTCTTTTTAGGCCTAAACCCCCAATTTATTTTGGAGGCACAAGTCTTAACCATCTTACTAGAGCTATTTCGAGGTTTTTCCTAGCTCATGTCGAAAAAAATGAAATTGAGTCTACATATACTGTTTAAAAATGCCCTTAGGGACTAAAGCTATGGAGATTCAATATACCATAATAGTTTCTAAAAATGATATCAGATGAATGAGATAACCATCACAATAAAGGATATGGTGGTTCCATATTGAAATTATTGTATTCAACCTTTCTTACGAGCCATAACCAGTCAACCTTCCTATATTTGTTGGGATTTAGAAAGAACCTAATATATTTTAGTCCTTCTTCCTACATCTTGGTGGGATAAGGACAATATGCAAGTGCTAAAGAGTGTCCAGATCAAAAGTTTCATGGCATGTCAAAACATACTTTTGGGAGTTGATTTTCATACTTTTAGACTTGTAGAAGGTATCCAAGTTTTATTTCATGGTTGAGATATTTCTTTGTGTGCTTTGTAGCTCTATAAGAACATTTCCTACAAAGAGAAGGTGAGTGACATGTACTTCTCCAAACAAAATAATACCCTCGATGTTGTCTGTGGATGTGTGTGAATCCTTGAGTTTGTTGAGAGCTTCAACCACTAGCAAAATGCGTAATAGGGAGGGGGGCGGCCTTAGTGAAGCCCAATAGAAGCATTTAAAAATATTGTGAGAGGACCATTAATAAGGGATGTGAAGGAGACCAATTGGGTACATACCATTATCCAACTCAAAAATAAAAGAAACATACCCCTTTGACTAAGGAGAAGTCAAATGAAGGTCCAATTCACCATGTTGAAGTTTTTTTAAAGGTCTACTTTGAGGAATATTGCTTTGGATTTTGAAATTTGTATTTGGTGCATAACCTCTCGTGCAACCACAACTGCATCCAAGATGTTCTAATTCTAGAGAAATACTAAATGTTCTTGCTAAATATACAAGATTGGGATAGAAATTATTTTGGAGTGAAACTTGTATAGGAAATTTTAGCATGCAATAAGGTGATAATCAACAAAGGATGTTCCTTCCTATGTCTTTGGAATTAGATAGAGAAAATTTGCATTGGTTGAGCTTGATATTTTGCCTTGATCCTTTGATTCCTTTACCACCTTTAGTAGGTCACCTTTTAAGAGCTTATCAAAGCCCAAACAAAAATATACTGAAAATCCATATGGTCTTGAGCTTTTGGATTTTTGCATACATTACAACGTTGCTAGAATCTCAAAGTTCGTAACATCATCTGTCAAAAATGAATTCATGTCTTCATGGATGGTGGAAGGGAAGGGAGACCATCTAGAGAATGTCTTGTAGAAGGCACCTAGGGGATGCATGGTAGAGTGTTTGAAAGTAGCAAGCACATGTATCTACTTTCTCCTCGAAGGAATGCAAAGGGGCTTTGCCTTTGCATTTGATCTCCCAAATTGTGTTCCTTTACTTGCTGTAGTTTGCAAATTCATGTTTATTTTTATATTGTTATGTCTAAATTCAATCCAAATAACTCAAATTTTGAGGCACCATCACTCTTCTTCCAATAGCAAAAGAAAATGGTTTCTTTCTTTGAGGGATAACATCTCCTAAAGGGACATCAAAGAGACTAGCTCTAATTCAAATGACCGTGTGTCTCAAAGAGATTATTTTCCACCTGTAATAGTTCCTTGTCCAAATTTTCTTAGTGTGCCTTGGCCCATGTGTGAGAAATATGATAGATAGTTTGGAGAGTTTCCATGAATTAGGCCATATAGGTTGAATATTCCCAGGTAGCTACGTGCCTCCACAAAGAATGAATAAGAGAAGAATAATCCTCCTCTTATAGCTAGGAGCAATTGAAATGAAAGAAATAGAAGTTAGAGTTATCCCTAGGACATAGAGGAGGATGGGCCTATGGTTAGAAATACACTATGTTTTAATAGAATATTTAAAAGCACAACTAGAATTCCACAAGCCTTTCAAAATGAGGAATTGATCGATCATTTTTGAAGTCTGTACAATCATTACTCCAAGTTGGAAAGAGCTTGATTGGCTCTATGTTAATTAGACTCGGATTAGTGTTGATATTGTGAAAGAAAACACCCTTTATATTTGGATGTCGATTTGGATCCCATACTTCTTGCAATGAAGTAGTATAATTTAGGTCATAGCCCAAAAATTGTAAGGATCTTGAAAGATATATATGACCAATTCCTCCCAAAATATGATGCAATATATAATATTCACATTTAATTATATAATTATATTAATTTAATCTAGGGTTCAAATCTAAAGGTGAGTTGAATATCTACACCTTATAATTCTTATAACAATCAAATTTTCTAGTTAAAATACTCTCTTATCTTCCATAAAAAAATTAAAAATGATCTCTTATCTCACATATAAAAATTATATATTTATTTAACATCTTCACCTTAACCTTAAAATTATATTGTTATAATAATATTTATTGTTTTTCAAATAATTTTAACCTCCCCGTTTTTAATTAAAATTAAGAATTCATTTTCAAATCCTCTTAATTTATTAACTAGATTTATTCATCCTAGTTAAAAACTCAGCAACAACACTTTGGGTAACATAGCTCCAAACTTGAAAATAGTTAATATAATTTTCCTCTTCTGGTCATATTTTGATAAAATTGGGTCATTGTTTTTGTAAATCCAAGTTAGAGTTGGAAAACTTCAAGATTTTAGGTGTCCAAGAAGTTTTTGATAATGTTGAATCTATTTTCACCATCAAAAACATGATTCAAACACTTCCTCTACAATTTTTTTTTTTTTTTGCCTGGATTCTAGCCAGTTTTGGCGAGCAATTCCTTCACACAGCTCCATTTAAATGTAGCTGAAAATAATAAATGTAAATAAATTAAAATTAATGTTGAAATTATAAAAAAATGAAAGTTGTAAGCGTAAGAAAATAAATTGGATTGTATCAAGTAATTAAATTTTATTAAGTCAATAATATTTAATATTGGTATAATCTAATTTTTATATGAAATGGTTTTATTGCT
>APFE030758829.1:25931-41092 GCA_000404065.3 Pinus taeda | reverse complement strand
TCTGAGGTGGTTTTCGCCTCTGCAAAAGGAGCATCATCAAACCCCTTTCCTTTATCAGGAGCTTTAGATTTACACTCCCTTTTAAAGTGCCCTTCCTTTCCGCATTTCCAGCACACCACCTTTGTAGGTTTTCCTGGAGATTTAGATCTCCCTCTAGATTTAGATCTCCCACTCGATGACTTTATTTTGTTTCTGTTCTGGGACCGTCCTCATACAAACAAGGCATCACCATTCTGGTTGTCCATATTTTTCCGTCTCATCTCCTCCATCGGCAAGGCTGAGACTATTTCATCAAACTGCAAAGCAGTTGCATTGTACCTATTGCAATAACCAGACAATCCCACGAATCTGGTAGAGAACACAACAGACTGATGCACTTATCCTCATCTGAAATTTTAATATCAACAGATAATAACTGACTTACCACAGTATTAAATGCATTCAGATGCTCTGTCACCGAGTCTCCATCTTTCATCCTCAGGTTATACAGCTTTTTCCGTTTCCGCAGGAACAGTTTATTCACCAGAGACTTAGATTGGTACAAAGTCCCTAACTTGTCCCATAAAGCCTTCGTCGTAGCTTCCGCTGATACATTCAACAATACTGAATCTGAGACACACAATCGTATTGTGCTCTTTGCCTTCCGATCCAACTTCTTCCATTCTTCATCGGTCACTCCCGTTGGTTTAGTACCCGGATCTACAGCGATCCACTGATCTTTATCCACCAACAGATCCTCCATCTTGAGTTTCCACAACTCAAAACTCTGACCATTGAACTTCTCAATCTCTATCTTTCCGCTGCTCGCCATCTTCTTTCACCACTAGAATCGATCTCGCAGATCTCCCACCAAACAGGGTCTACCACAGGCCCGAGCAAAACCCCTCAGCAACAAAGGCATCCCCTTGAAGCCAAAACAGCTCTGATACCAAATGTAGGTTTTAACCCCGGACAGAAATTACCTGCATACGAATTCTAAATCACAGAAAAATAAAACATGCGAGAGCATAACCCATAAAACACATATACACAGAGATTTTCCACTGGATCTCAAAACCGAGACTACCAGCTTGATTTTTCATTATGTTCCTTTCAATGTTACAATACATATTTATACATGCCGAAGCATCCAATACCATGGACCAAAAACCATCGCATCCAAAACCATGGACCGAAAACCATAGGTAGGTTCGCCCAACCTAATATACGGTCCAAAATTTTTTTTCCCGGGGCGCTGCCCCAAACCCCATAGAGGGAGGCTACCCACCCCCCTCAAAGCCCCCAAACAAGGGGGGGTTGCCGCCCCCCCGCTGCATAATCGACACAACGAAGGGGGGGCTCCTCCCCCCCTCTAACCCCCTAGTTCACTATGTAGGTTAGTCGTGGAAAGAATATAACACAACCCAACACTCAAAGTCTTCTTTTTTCACAAGATTCTTTGATGGAGACATGAAGCAACACTTGTTCATCATGATGGACAAGGTGAGAGAAATGTATGAGGATGGAAGGAAGAGGAGCATACTTAGAAAGAAGTTGAATTCCCTGGAGGAAGAGAAGTAGTTGCTTTCTGACAAATTGCAGGAAATGGAGAGGCAACTTCATATTGCAAATATGAACTTGGAAAGGATGCATGAGTTGGAGACGCAACTCTTTGCTGCCAAAGAAGCCTTGGCGAAGTATCAGCTTGAAGAAGAGGCAAACAATTCCAATTTGTCTTCAAACTCTTCTAAGAATGCTTATATTGGTTCTTTTGGAAAACATACCTGAGGCATAGGTTCCAAGCTATTGTCCAAGATGTGCTATGAATGAAAAGGCTTGGGAAAACATACACAAGGTATTGTTGAGCCAATAATGGTTGAGGAAGGGCCTAAGTATTTGGGTCTTGGCTATGGACAGTCTTATGGAGAAAGTTCCAAAGCTTCCATGAAGACAATTGAAACAGTTCCAAGAAGGAGTTGCATTGTAGGTCTTCTACCTCAAGAGTGTAAATATTGTACTCTTAGGGAATGTAATAGCTTGAAACATCATTTTCAGGATGCAAGTGTTCATAAGCATACACTTGAACCAGAGATTTGTGGAAACTCTGATAGCCTTGAAGAGATTGATGGTGTTCCAAAGGGAGCTACTTCTTCATTCAATTCACCTCCTCAAGAAGGCAATAAAGGTAAAAGAAAAAGGTATAAATCTAGTTCTAACCATATTGCTTTTTTTTATGTAAAGCATGGTAAATTTCCATATAAGCATGGGAAAAGAATTGCATGTTCCTTTTGTGGTTTGGATAACCATCATGTTTCTAGATGTTGGAAGAGAATAGCCACATACAAGAAACTTTTGAAGGAAAGGAAGAAAGAAGCCAAAGGTCCATTAGACAAGGCAAATCATGCTATTAAGAGGATGCACATGTGTTGCACTTACTTCCATAACCAAGGACATGTTGCTACAAAATGTTGGACTCTGAATCCATCAATGCTTCCATGAAAGTTGAAGAAGGTGGAAAGAGAGAATGGCAGAAATGGAAAGGAAGTTTCCATGATTGATGTGTTTCAGGATGATTCACATGTTGATGCTGATGTGCAGACAAAGGTCCTACCTTTGAAATGGATTGGTAAGAAATGGTTAGAGTTCTTATCTAATTAAGATTGTATGTCTATTGATATAATGCATCTATTTGCATTTCTTTGTTAATGGAATGCAAGTTGTAGGTTTTACCAAGAAGGTGAATGGAAAAGTTGAGTAGGAGACTCTCTTTGTTACTGCAACATTATATTCATTTTAGCTTTGAAAGTACAGTGTGCTTAAGCAAAAGTTGAAGGATGAAATGCATGCATAAGCATGATATGCATGAACACAGGGATGTTGATGTTTTCCTTGTATTTAAACATGCATGTGTGATTAACTTGAAGAGTTGATTGCTTTGTTGTAAACATACATGTAATATTGACTTGGGAAAAGTTGATTTGGTCTCCAAGATGGAGATAATGATGAAGTGTTTCATCTTTTGAAAAGAGTCCTAAAGGTGTTTCTCCACATGCTTGACTTGAAGGGTCAATTGTTTTAAAGGCATGTTTTTTTGGCTTGTTATCTAGTCAATCATTTGTATGCAGATGTAAGACATGGAGGTAATTCACAAAATGTGAAAATCTATTTCTTTTGTTGAAGTAGGAGTTTAGATCATCTAGTTGTTTTCTGTAACCTTGTAGTTGTTAATAATTATTGTTGATAGTATGTCAAATAGGTACAAATGAAAATTTTATGAAGCAGATGTAAATTCACATTGGTTTGAGCCACCTTGGATCAATGATCAAGGCAAAGAAGTTCAAACTACTTTCTGTAACATTCTCAGAAAGATTTCTGCAGGGAGTCAAGGAGGAAGAGAGTTCTTCCCAGGAAGACCAGCAAGGAAAGTGGTCAAAGGCTTTAGTTCAGAGGCACTATGCAAGGCAAGTGTATGGAGGCTGAAAGAAGAGGATGTTGTTACTCTCATTTATTGTTCAGATCAGTATGTCAGTCTTTTGGAGACCAAAATTCCTTTTAGTGGGAAGGCGTGATCCAAAATGGATCTTGGATAGACTTCTAAGTCTAAGGTGTTCCTCATAGAGGAAAATTAAAGTCAAGGGCTACTCCTGGAAATAGTCCCATTGCATAGATCTTTTCATTCTGAATCTATTGCAATTTGAATGGGCTAAAATGGACTTCAGATGATGAAGTTATCGCAGGAAGAAGATTGCCCCTTATCCTTAGAAAAGGAGGCATTTCTTATAAAAATGGCCTAAAAGGCTCATTGAAGAAATCAAATCGCAAAAGGTGAAAGGGAAGGACTTAACACAAGGGCAGAAGGACCCCCAATCAATGATATCTGATATATCGGGTTGGAGATAGGCTGCATCCGATATCGGGACCCGAGGCAGGGCGATATGCGATATGCGATCAATGCGATGGAGCGATTGTGATAATCAGCGATCGGAGGAGCAAAGGCATAGACCCCCGCCGATGCGATATGTGATGTGTGATATTGGCGATCGGCGGATTGGCAGATCGGCTGATCGACAATCGGCATATTCAAAGGGAAGAACCCCCAGGCCATTGCGATAGCGATATTGTGATGTGCGATATCGACCATTCGATGAGGAGAAGGATCAACGGTTAGGATCTGATTGGGGTGATTGATGGATTGGGAGATCGGTGATCCTCGATACAACGGCCGTTGACATGCAATGTGCGACTGCGATTGCGATAAGCGATAAAGGCGGACCCGATGGGTTTATAGATGCGATTGCATGAATTTTGAAGTTCGATTAAATGCTCCATGAAGCGTTTTCCTGTGTATTTCCGTTATTTGGTTGTTATGGCCAGATGAAGGAAAAACAATTGGGTTTCTCCATGTCGACAGTTCCTTTCCATTGTAAACGGATTCTTGTGGTGAATAGTCGGGTTTTGCATGATGGAGGACTGTAACCGACATGTTACAAAGGCACAGAGCGCACAATTGCTGAAGGGAGCTGAGAGAGTGAAAAGCCAGAGAGCACAATTGGCAGGAAGCAAACAAAAGCTACTAAAGGTCATTGGAAGGTTGCTGAGAGTCTCTTAGAGGTCAAGCGAATTACAAAGGCATGCAGAGGCTGGGAGAAGCTCAGAGAGCCAAATCCGAAGAGCCGAAGCGAGAGCCACAGCCGAAGAGCCAGAGCCAGAGCCAAAGCTGAAGAGCCAGAGCCAGAGCCAGATCCAAAGCCAAGAACAACAAAGAGATCCAATGATCCAATTGTTGCTGGTGTCCAAAGTGTTATGAAGATAGAAGAAGAAGAAGGAATTCCAGAGACAATGAAAGAATTCTGAGGGATTTGGTGCAAGCTAGAGCAAGATAGCTCAAAGCACTGATTGAAGGAATCTAGTCCAGAGAACCCTAGATCTGTCTGCAGAGTATGGACAGCCAGTGGGATAAGATGGTATTCTAAACCCATAGGTTCAGTTGTAAACCAGTGGAGTTGAGCATGGAGCTTGTAAAATAATTTATCCCATAATCTTAGAGAGCCTAATCGAGTTGATTAGAGCTCAAGGAGACGCAACCCAAAAGGTTTGGGTGAACTCCATATTACATTGTGGTCTCATGTGTTTGCTTGTTGCTTCTTTTAATTAATGTTATTTGAGTTTTATTTCAGCTTAAGAAAATGTACATAAGCACATAAATAGATAAAAACAAACATAAGAATACACCTATTTCAAGCACTTTTTAATTCCACAATTGGTTAATCATAAGTTCTTGGAAATATATATAAGATTTAGAGTGGGAGAGGTTCTTGTAAGAGGACAAGAAGCCTTTAGTGCCCCATTTTAGATCAGTAGCTGAGTTGACCGGTTCCCTTCAGGACCGAGCGAAACAGACTTGCATGCATAGGCTACTTCTCCTAAGGCAGCATGCAAAGACATCCCTTGTCTCAGGGATCTATGTTTAGCAGTTGGAGGTTACATGCAAGGAGCAAGTCAAAAACCTCCAACCAAGTGTCGCTACCCTTAAATTTTTGGCATGTGCATCACAACCTCGATGTTATCAAAACTCATCAACCAGACACTTCAGATCTCATTCCTCACATCAACCTTGCAGCGCTGACATCCCACATCACATCTAGGAATAGTCGACATGTTCAGCTCAACTGTTTTGGGGTAAACCCACTTCCCATGCCTTGCATTGCATTTCTGTCGCTTTTTGGGTTTTCACTTGTATGAGTACTAGTTTATTGATTTATTTGAATGCTTACTGTCATTTACATGTATACTAGCTTGTTCTAGCTCTATTTCAGTTTTCGTTTCTATCTCACTGCTGTCGCATGCATGAAACTATTTTGCATGGACATTTGCCCAACCGGAAAACTGCCTCACCCACATGCATGTTGATCTGTTTGCCAAATATTTCATTCATGTTTTGCATGCATTGTTAATCCCTTCTGCTATCACTTGGTGTCGCCATGCATTAATTGATCTACTTTTTTTTTTTTCAGTTTCCTGTCGGTGAGTCGGACCAACATTGGCCCAGGCTCTGCCTTCACCAAGGTTGCATTACACAATCCGGGAAAGGAAGACTCACCTTCCTCTCCATATTTGTGCATTCCTGCCCAGCACTAGCCTCCAGGACTCTTTTTCACATTTCTGGAGGACAGTGCCTGCTTGGCTGAAGAGATTGCACAAATCTATCCCCATTCTAGTAGTCCTTCCCAACTATAATTGCACATTGCGCAATCCCAGCAGGCAACAACCAAACTGGACTGTGCATTGCATAGTTCCAGCAGTCATCTAGTCTCCTAGTAGCCTAGACTATGCCTTGTGCAGTCGGTCTCCTGACCTCCCGGCCGAAATCACGCAACGTTCATGATCATTCACCCAGGTACATTGCAAGTCAATTCTCATGTTTATTTTTGTTTTCAACTGACAGATTATGTTGCCATGTCTCTAGGTATCGCAGGTGTTCATCTTCCTCTCAGCAATACAGGTACAATGGCTTCTAGGAGAGTAGAGATGAAGACACTGTTTAGTGCACACTTGGGGACGTAGTCGATCAAGTGTCTATGATTTTTCCTACTTTCAAAGACATCAAGTTGTTCGTGGAAAAGGACATCAAGCAGCAACATCACAGTGAGAAGCATCATAAACAACAGTTGAAGATAACATATTGAATGCAACGAATGCAAGAGGAAGGTTGTTGACAACATACAGGTGGAGTAAAGTTGCAAGATCAAGTAGATCCACTGATAATCAAAGCAACTTTGGAGACTCAGGCTATGAAGTGATTGCACGACATGAAGATCGCGTGAAGGCAGAAGATGGAACAAAGAAGGAGTTGCATGTGTTGAAGCAGCAACTCAAGAAGAACGTGAAGTTGCACAGACATACGAATGAGTTGCAGCAGGAATAGGAACAACAATGGGCACAACATGCACTCACAGATGAAACTACGCCCGTACAAGTTAAGGATCCATCCCAACAGCTGACACAGAGCAAACATGGTGAGTAGTGTTGTTGATCACATGCAAGGGATTCATCCGCATGCATGTCATTAAGTGCACGCATGCAATCCAACCCATTCAACACACTCACGAAGGCAAAGACAAGAAGCAAGTCCAACTGAAGTTAAACATGTTCTTCGGCAGGTTTATGCACATGACCACTAGTACACACTTGAAGATCAGCATGGACAATATGCATATGTGTGTTGTTGGTTCAACCACACCCAAGAAGACCATGTGCATGTTAGCAGATGAGTTGGATGAAGGGGCGAAACCAATGCGTTGATTGCAATGGAGGCAAGAGTTTGCTTCAACAAGATGTCACCATAAGGCACATGCACACCATCACGGATGACCAAGCTTGTCATTAGCTCACCACCTTCACCATCACAAGCATGTCAAAGAGTTGGTCTCATCATAATGGATTGAGTCTCAGTGATGTCTTTCTTGGCTTGCTGAAGCCATGTTGTCTCACATGATTACATGTTCATTATAACGTTGAGTCATGTCAAGTGTAAGTCAAGTGTCAATAGTTGGACGTAATAGTCATAGAGTAGGTGAAGAGTCATGAGGGTAGTTGAATTTTCACAAAGGGGAATGTTAAGGGTCACCCCACCATTTGCTATAAATAGTCCTTCATAACTCATTGTATATGCTTTTGGTCAGCCAAGATTCTACTAAGACTATCTTGAAGAAGGCTTGGAAAGTATTGTAACGTGCCTTGGCTTCTCCAATGCACGAAGCTAGTACATCTCTTTGGAGGAGCAGGCGGATGTGGCTGTAACGTTCCACTGTTGGGGCTAGAAGGTTTACATGGTGTATTGTATGATTGTGACTTACACTTCTTTAATAATAAGAGCCATCACATTTTCATGCATATGTTGTTATTGTAGTTGGACTGTTCTAGTTTCCTCAAAGATATATGTTGTTTAACTTACGTACTTGTATATGAACTGATTTGTATGAAATTATATGAATCTTGTTGTTAATGTGTTGCATATGTTGTTAATGTTGTCACCATTCGTGTTGATTGCTCTGTCAGACATTAGATAGACCTTTCTCATGAACCTTGCTATATCAAACATCCCACTCATCTCGGACTGATCCATGAGTGTTGTTTGTGTTATCTTACCTTATTGTTGTGACTGCCACATCTGAGTGGATTGCTTCGTTGGAATCTGTGCATGTCCTTTGTGTGGTGTGTTCCTAGTCGAGTTGGGACTGATCCCTTTCAACCTAGAACTCACCTTCACCTTCCTTCACCTTCACCTTCACCTTGATCTCTCGTACAAAGTCCTTAACTCTCCACATCAGTCACACCCTTGCTACTGACATATTTATCTTACTTGCCTCTGTGCGACATTACAGTCAAGGCATTACCTTACAACCCATTGCTGGGACTCCTACACAAAACGGTCTAAGGTCTAATTGGGACTTCTTACCGGGGATATCCCCTTGGCATGTTGGTTGGGCAGTCCATCATTGTCAACAAGAGGTTAATGCAATAATCCTTCAGAGTTGGTTAGGATTGTAGTGACATGGGCCACCTTGGATCAACCATGGGTAGGAGGACAAAATTAATGGGGCATATGGTAGTAGATCTCATGGCGGGCACAAGTTGGATAGTGAGGACATGATTAGAGATGGTAGGTCCTTGGAAAATCCAGATAGGAGAGGTAATAGACACATGTATTATTCTAGTCATGGTTCTGACAGGCACTATGATGATCATCGTTATCATCCTTACAAGAGGAGTGACAAGGGATATTTTATGAAAGAAAAGTCACAAGGGATGATTTTAAGAAAGAAAAGTCACCTACATTTGATGGAGAGTTGAAGAAGTCACAAGATGTAGAAGCATGATTTCTTGGAATGAATAAGTTATTTAAATTGCATGATTATTCAAAGAACATGAAGGCCAAAATAGCTACATTCAGTCTTAAAGGTAAAACATATATCTGGTGGGAAGATGTAAAGAACGTTAGATATTTTTATGAGGAGGAGTTGACTTGGAGTGAGTTAGAGAGGCTATTCTAGAAAAAGTATCTGTATAAGAGATACTATGATGTCAGGGAAAAATAATTCTATGAGCTGAAGATGGGATCCATGACCAATGAGAAGTACACTAGCAGATTCTTGGAGATATTGAGGTATGTGCCTTACCTTAAGGAGGAGAAGGCCAAGATTCAAAGATTCATTAATGGGTTGTTGATAGCATTCAAAGACAAGATTGAGTTCAATGAGCCTAAATCATTGGAAGAATCCATCATAAAGCTAAATCATTGTTATAAGCAATCGAAACACAAATTTGAGACTAAGAAGGATTGGGGTAATGATAAAAATAAAGGAAAATGGCACAACAAGTGAGCAATACATTGGGATATAGGAAAGAAAGAGAATTTCACACCACTTAAGAAGTTCAATACATCTGGCAAAGGATAGGGACTTCGGTCTGAGGAGAAACATAAGAATGAAAATAGGGAGCCCATGCGTTTTTGGACTTGTGGAGGAGACCATTGTCGGAGAGATTGTCCACAACATCATGGTGGTAGATCATAGATATATAGTGCTTAGGAGGCACATATAGTCGAAGATGTTGGATGGAGTATTCCTAGGATCTATGCAACGTTGGATAACATGTAGGCAGATCACCAGGCATCTATTATCGATATGGGTGGTAAGCTTTGTGATCAAGTTGTTTCTATTTTTGGTTGACCCTAGATTTAATTATAGTTATGTTAATACTAACCTGGTGGATAAGTGTAATTTGAATAAATAAATACATGCAAAGTCTTGGCTAGTTCAGTTGGCCACAGGTACAAAGAAGCGAGTTCATCATTGGGTAAGAGCTTGTGCATTTGATTTGTATGGTATGCCTACCTTAACACATTTGAATGTATTACCATTAGGATCATACATTATGTTGTTGGGTAAGGACTAGTTGTATCTTCGTAGGACCAAGGTGGATTTTTATGATAAGGCTATTGAGTGCTTAGATGACAATGGGGAACAAAGAGCCTTGCAAGGTAGAAAAAAAGAAACATCAGTGAGAATGGTGACAACTATCAAGGCCAAGTGTAGTCACAAGAAAGGGTGTGTGTTATTTGCATTGCATATTTCTAGTGAAAAAGGTAAGGAAGTTTAGGATGCAAATGTTTGAGAAGTTACCCAGTTCTAAAATAGTTTTAGGATGTATTTCTTGTAGAGATTTCAGAGTTTCCACCTCAAATGGAAGTATACTTTTCCATTGAGTTGGTACCAAAGGTAACAACAACATCTAAAGCACCTTCTAGGATGAGCACACTAGAGTTGGTATATTTTCAGTTACAGTTGAAGGAAATGCTTGAAAAAGGATACATTAGGCCAAGTGTATCACCATGGAGCAGACCGATAATGTTTGTGAAGAATAAGGATGATACTCTCAGGTTGTGCATTGATTATAGACAGCTGAACAACTATCCATTGCCAAGGATTGATGATTTGTTTGATCAGTTGAAGGGAGCAACAGTTTTCTTGCAGATTGATCTAATATTAGTATATCATCAGGTACACATTAAATAATATGACATTCACAAGAAAACTTTCTGGACCAGGTACAGACATTATGAGTTTATTGTAGTTCCATTTGGTTTGACTAATGCTCCAACTACTTTTATGTGCTTGATGAATAGTTTTTTGCGTCCTTCTTTGGACAAGTTTGTTATTGTGTTCATTGATGATATATTGGTATATTCTAAAAATGAAGAAGATCATGCCGAACACTTAGCAACGATATTGATATTTTTGAGAGAGCATCAGTTGTATGCTAAGTGTAACAAGTGGAATTTATTTTAGACTGAGGTACATTACTTGGGATTGTGGTTTCCAAGGAAGCCATAGCAATGGACCCAAAAAGGGTAAGAGCTATCATGGAGTGGGAAACTCCTAGGAACGTGGATGAGGTGAGATCCTTCATGGGGTTAGCAGGGTATTACAGGAGGCTCATCATGAACTTCTCATTTATTTCTTATCATATTACATCATTGGAAAGGGAAGGAAAGAGGTTTGAATGGATAGAGGAATGTGCAACCAGTTTTGAGCAGTTAAAGTAGTTGTTGACACATGCTTGAGTGTTAAAGGCCATAGATCTGGAAAAAGAGTTTGTGGTATGTACATATGCTTGCAAGACAAGTCTTAGTGGAGTCCTTACGTAGGAGGGACAGGTAGTGTGCTATGAGTCATGAAAACTAAATGAGTACGAGTAGAAATATTCGATACATGATCTTGAGTTGGCAGTGATCATTCATGCATTGAAGATGTGGAGGCACTATCTTCTTGGAAGAAAATTTGTATTGATGAGTGATCACAGTGGTTTGCGATATTTATATGACCAACCAAATTAGAATTTTAGGTAAGCAAGATGGTTGGCCATGATTAGTGAGTTCAAATTTGAGATCAAGTACATTAAAGGTAAAGAGAACAAGGTTGTAGATGCTATTAGTAGGAAAATATAGGTGAATCATATAGTAGATATGAGATCCTATGGGACAAATCGATAGGATAGGATCTTGCAGGCAGGTCAACAGGATGTTAGGTATATGGAGCTTAGGTATAGGTTGCAGCAAATTATAGGTACATGTATAGGTACATGTACAGGTACATGTATAGGTATAGGTACATGTACAAGTATAGGTACATGTACAAGTATAGGTATAGGTACAAGTAAAGGTGCATGAGATGTGGACTATTATCTCATGGCAAATGGATTGGTTAGGTTTAGAGGAAGGATATATGTGCCAAACAACAGTGAGCTCAAGAAGGTGATATTGAGGGAGTTTCATGCGAAACCGTATTCAAGTCACCTAGGATATTAGAAGACACTAACAATAGTGAAGAAGTTTTACTATTGGCTGAATTTGAAGAGAGATGTGATAGAGTTAATGGCTAGGTGTTTGGATTGTCAGTAGGTGAAGGAAGAATGTAAGCATCCAGGTGGACTACTACATTCCATTCCCATTATAAAGTGGAATTGGGAGGTCATTCCATGGAATTTATCATAGGTTTTCCGAGGGAATCTAGGTAGCATGATTCTACCATGGTTGTGGTGGACATGTTGATAAAGGTAGGACACTTCATTTCAGTGAAGTCTACATACTCATCGAATGATGTAGCACAAGTCTTCATCAGAGATGTGGTGATATTGCATGGTGTTCCACAGAATATTGTGTCAAACATGGATGTGAAGTTCAATTCGAAGTTTTGGAAGGAGTTGTTTGCAAGATTAGGAACAAAGTTAGCCTTCAATACAACTTATCATCTGCAGACAGATGGATAGACATAGATGGTCAACATGATATTGGAGGAAATGTTGAGGATGTATGTCATGCATAAAAAACATAAGTGGGAATAATATCTTCCATTGGTTGAGTTTGCTTACAACAATGGGTATCAGGAATCTTTGAGGATGAGTCTGTTTGAGACACTTTATGGGTGGAGTTGTAATAATCTTATTAGTTGGAGTGATCCAATTAATATGGTATTGATTGGACTCAACATGTTAGTATAAATGGAATAGGAAATGCAGGTAATCAAGAAGAATATGAAAGTAGCCTAGGATAGGCAGAAGAGCTATGTAGATTGAAACAGGTTGTTTAAGGATTTTTAGGTTGGGGAGCAAGTGCACTTGTGCAACATCTGAAGAATATATCCTTACATATTGGATCATGTGCCAAGCTGACACCCCTGTTTTGTGGACCTTTCAGGATTCTTGAGAGGATTGGGCTAGTAGCATATCAACTTGCACTTCCTCTGACAATGAAAGTCCATGATGTTTTCCATGTTTCATTGCTTAAGAAGTATGTTAAATATGCTAATTATGTGATTGACTGGTTTGTGTTGTAGGTGGATCTAGAAGGAGAATTCCAGCTAAAACCTTACTGCATTCTGTAGAGAAAGATGCTCATGCTCCAGAACAGAGAAATCAAGCAGGTTAAAGTGTAGTGGAAGCACCTTGGGCCTGATGAAGCTACATGGGAGATGGCGGATTAGATGTGGGCATGGCAAATCAGATGCAGGATATGTATCCTTCTCTATTTGCTAGTTTAGCGAATGTTTTGGGTATATGTCTTTGGTATATATTTCAGTATATGTTGTGGTATGATGTTTGGATATATGCACATATGTATATGGATGTAAATACCACCACAAGTTGTGTTATAAAGCTCCAATAAGAGGTATGGCTATCATGTCATTATGGTTGTCATATTGTTATGTTGTCATGTTGGTTTTCTTCTCAGTAGGTTGATCATTGTAAATACTACATCGAAATAAGTTATAAAGCTGCACGAGAAGTATGCTTTATTTACAAAATTATTTCAGTTGTAGGTGTCGATGAACACCAAAGAAGGTGTTCTCGCAAGGGGGAGGGTTCTGCAATAGCCCTGGTAAAACATCCATGTAAAAATTAATAAAGGTAAAATAAGACCTTGGTCATGGGACACATATTCCAAGTTGAATGTTGGGCAAAATAGTGATGGGGATCACTTATGATTAATTAATGGCTAAGGAAATTGACAAAGCCAATGACAAAGGATTTGGAAAGGCAAAGTGGCATTTATTGGCATTTTATTAATAAAAATAATGGAAATTAGGGAAAAAGGGAGGTGAAAGGTCACATGTTGCATGTGAGGATGAAAATGAAGGAAAACAATGGAAAATGAAGAAAATAGAGGCTCCGTTGATAAAATTTCTTCTAAGGATTAGTTTGTAACCTTTTTTCAGTTCAGTTTTGGAGCTCTCTCTCTATTCCCTCTCCCTCATACTCTTGGACACTTAGAGTTTCTTGGAGCACTTTTGGAGGAGTGTGGAATACTTGGAGTTTTGGAACAAGAAGGGAAAGGAAGAGAAAGAAAGTGCAAGAGGACATCCAGATCAACAACTACAACGTGTTTTTTTTTGTAGGCGCTTAGTTGCATGTATGTTTTCCTCACTAGTTTTTGCATGCATGGCATATGCATGTGGTTTCTTGGTTATAATATGTCATTGGCATGGATAATTGCCTGGATTGATAGTGGATTTTCCTAGCCTTGGCATTTCCTGGATAACCATAGTGTTGTGGGTTTTACTTTTGTTCTCTGGTTGGTTTTCTTGTTCCTTTAGTTGTGGGTTGAGTTACCGGTTCCTGGAGCCTTGGTTGGACAAATGCTCCAGAGCCTTGTAACAACCTGGGTTGAGTTACTAGTCCTAGAGCCTTGGTTGGATAAATGCTCTGGAGCCCTGCAACAACTTTGGTTGAGTTACTAGACCTAGATTCTTGGTTGGACAAACACCCTTGAGCCCTTGGTGGGTTAAGTTACTAGTCCTAGAGCCTTGGTTGGAACAAATGCTCTGGAGCCCTGGATAACTTGCGTAGAGACCAATCTGGTGATTGTTAATGATGTCTAACCATGAGGTGGAATCACTGGTTGAAGGATGACGTGGTTTTGCCTATGGAAGCCCTGGATTGTTTTGATTGATTTGTTTGATGAGATCCCACATTCATGCTTAACATATGGCACAAGGGTGACTAACTGAAAGAAATATTTGGTTCAGCCTAGTCTACGGTTGGGTTGATCTGGATTTAAACAGGAACACAACAAATCACAAAGATAACCATAAACACAAAGATGCAATGGAAATAATACTTCATTTCATTAATGTAAAATACTGAAATATGCTTACAAACAGCAATGGAAATAAATCAGCTAGGGCGATGGTAGCTTATCTCTGAGAGGAGATGTGGCGGCTACATGCCACTGAACTCTGTTACAATGAGGCTGAAAGGTCTATTTATTGTTGAGAAATAATGGAAAACCCTAAATATCCAAAAACTTAACCCTAGAAGATGAAACGCCAACTGTGGGCCCCGTTTGGGTAAATTGATGCATCAACTTCCTGGGGTCGTAACTTTGGCATATGATCTCCGTTTGACGTGCACAATATCTTGTTAGAAAGATATCTCCAATTTTCCCCAAAAAATTTCGTTTAGGGCCTCAAAATGGCTCCGGAAGTTTAGGACCCGAAAAACTGCTGAAAATAGTAAATTGTGCTACAATTAAGGAAACTGAAAAGCTAAAAGAAACAATGGTGGGGGTCCAAGTGAACTTGGCAGGTGGCCACCAATATCCACCTGGATCATCCCCCCCCCCC
>APFE030758829.1:6294-18419 GCA_000404065.3 Pinus taeda | reverse complement strand
TTTTTAGCGAGATGCTTTCCCCGGGATACATACTGTGTAATGTGTGAATGCTCTTGATGTTTTATTGTTATTGATGCTGCTATATTGATGATCAACGTAGAGGAGCTTATGTATTGTGTATGTTTTCCGCAATAGTACATGATCAGGATAATCTCCATTGATTATGTGTTAAATTATTCAAAATTCCTACAAACGTCACTGAAGGAAACTTTGGGGAATTGTCAAAACAATAATGAATACATTTAGAACCATCCTTGGAATATATTTTTGAAGCTATTTTAAGATCCTATTAGAGACTTGATATCCTTAAGGAGTAGTTGAAGACCCATTATTTGAGGATCCATGAAAGAGTTGAAAGATTGTTGAAGTAATTGTTAGAGTATCTTTGTATTAGTTGTGTTAAAGCATCGTCAAAGGGAATCTTGAAGGAATCATCTATGTAGAATGAGCATTGTTGAAGCCCTCATGGAGTAGCCTTGTAGAATACTACTTGGGTGACATGAAGAGTCTTGGATACACCTACTAGTTGGTGATGTTGACCTCCATCCTTGGAGCATAGTTGGAGAAGACCCCTTGTAGCAACCATTGAATATTTTAGAAGAAGTCCCCAAAGCATTTTTGAAGCTAGTTGAAGATGCTTGTTAAAGAACCTTTGAAGACTCACTTGTTACCATGATTGAAGACATTCTTGGAGACATTATTTCAATACCTTTTGGAGATGGCACTCAATACTTGTTGAAGATTGGTTTGGAAGTGTTGAGGAAGCAATGGAATTACCCTTAAAATTGAAGTGGAATGAGAGTGTTGTAGCCCTAAAAGATTGTAGTTGTCACACAAGGTTGGAGCATGAAGTATTGAGAGTATTGGAATCCTCATATAGACCAAGTTGGAGCTTGGAGTTATAGTATAGGTTGGAGCCTGGTTTAAAATTGAATATTGGAGTCTTCATCTAGGGTTGAAGCCTTGAAGTGCTATTGTACTTGACTTGTTCAAAAAGAGGATTGGAGTCATCATTATTCCATTTAATAAAATTATATTTTGTTGTACATATTGTGTTCTTATTTATCTAAGCTATATTAACTGGCATAAAAGAACAATTGCGAAAGAAATACTAATTCGCACCCCCTCTCAGTATTTCCAATAGTTTTATGTGCCAACACCCTAATCACAACAATAGAAATGTTTCATGCTTAATTTAATACCTATTGATGCATTTGTAGGCCTTAGGTGAGGATGCACCCATATCTACAATGGCCACCATAACTCTAATTATCTTGGTCTATTAATGAAAAATACAAGGTTGTTTGTATTTATCTAAGTATATAATCAATCTTAGGCTAGAGAGTTAGAGGAGTCCTGTTACAAATACTAGTTGTGCAAGCAAAAAGTGCATCTCATGCTTCCTCATGAGGGTTTTTTTCCTAAGTTGTGAGTAGCCATGCCCATGTAACACTAGTTAAATTTAAATGTCACAACTAGACAAACTATTTCAAAACTAAAGAGTAAACATTCTGTTATATTCTACCTCATTTTTAGGATGGATATGGTTGTGGTCAATAAATACACTTGGATTTAGAGTCTTAGATTTAAATTATTAGAATGGAGTAAACATTATGCCATATATCCTCCTTTTCTAGCTGGTTATACCTCCAAAATCATGCTTCGTGATGGCTCTTAGATAAGAAATATGGCCTCATATCAATTGAGTAACAATTTCCAATAGAGAAAGGTAGGGCCATTTTGAAAGTTTTATTTTACACTTTCTTCATCTCTATGGCTCGTGGACAAAATTCAACAAGTTTAGGGAAAAAATCATTGATAAGAAATATAAGCCCATCAAATATAATTGAGAAAATCACTTCTTATAAGCTCCTTACAAGGAATTTCCTTCCCTTGTTTCAACCATATTTATCATCCTTAATCCCTTATAGAATTCATAATTACTCAAAAGAGAATTTCAATCTTTGAAGTTTGAACATGCCAAAATTTGATTTGTTTTCAACCCATTTTTTACAATTGAACATCACGCATCATTGAGTGCACCCATCGTACTTCCTATGGGATGTGATATAGGTATGAACACCTTGAAAAAATTGAAGGCAACATATGTATTAAGGCTTGGTTGGACCAACATATAGCATAAAAATTTTCATCTCAATTTGCCAATGAAAGAACGGAAATTGAATTGCCCCAGTACTGAAATTTGTCTTGGCATTGTTGGCTAGCAAACAAAACATTCTCACATGCTAGCTAAAGAACAATGAGCAAAGGAATTTGTAATTTCATCCTTAAATTGAGAATTAATGAAGGATGTAATAGCCTATCAATCTCCATATAACATAATCCTCAATAAAGAGGAAAAACCCAAAATATCCAGTTCTAGGTGAGTTTTGGGGTAGTTGGGCAAAGAAACCCAAAATTGGAGATTAGAGTAAAATTTACTCAATCAATTAAGTAGAAGAGACCCCTATTGGAAATATATAAATATAGGAGGATTGAATTCATTTTGTGGCACCAAGTGTGGATCATTTCATTTTTGTTTTGAGCATTATCTCTAAGGGTTTTAAGACCCCCTTTTTCTCTTGTTAATTTTGGTGGTAGAGGATTCCATCCTAGTTGACATCCTCTTATTATTCCTCTCTATTATGGGAAAAAGGTTCTATGTGAGGTAGAAAAGTTATGTGGAGGTGGATGTTCTATTCTATCTAAGCAAGAAAATTTTTTTTTTTGTTCTATTTGATGCCAGCAAAGTTTGTAGGAAAATGAAGTATGATATAATCCACCTAATACTAGTGAAGCTTGAGACATTGATCCAACAAATTTCTGTGTTGATGTTTCATCTTATCTAAGGGAATCAAATATTTATGAACATTAGTTGTTTGAGGCAAGTGAAATCTTGTTCTATATGAAGTAGCATGTTTATGGTATCAACCTCTCTTTCTATTGATATTTTATTGACACAAGACCCAAAGGGGAAATAAATGCTTGTTCACTCTTGCTTGGCATAGAAAAAATAAATATTAAAGTGAGTGGCCTTCCTAAGGTTATATGAAGTTTTCAGTGGACCAAACCCTCGTATCCGAAAGTTGAACTCATCTAGGAAGTTAAATTATTATAATCAATTCCTTAGCTAGTGGGAGGATTGGTAGCAAGTTTTTTGCTAAAGAAGTACGAATTATGTAAGGCAATACATCTAAACTAAGATATCAAAATCCTTTTTTTATAGGATATACCTATGAAATTTGGAGCTTAAGTCTAAGAAAGAAACCAGGTTGAAGAAGAGGAGGGTCAAATTAACTTTAGAACATAAAAGGTGAATTATGTAGGATTCAGTGTCTTAATTCACTATAGATGATATGTGTGTTCTTTAGTTAGGATATGTTGAATCATAATATGGTTTGGTTAATCGCTATGGAATAAAGAGTATTTTGTTATGTGGCACCTTGTAATTGATTGGATGTATAACATCTAGGATATGTATTGGAAAATATTGTTCTGAATTCAATACTAACAACTTTTATTAACTTTATTGTTGAGAGAGCATATTGATTGTTTAGCTTTATATGTTGGAAAAATGAAAAATTGTTATTGAAACCCTAACACCATAGGTAAATATTACCCTGGCACATTACTAAGTTGCAATTACAATTGCATTAAGAATAGAAGCAACAAATAAATCAGCTAAGAGTCTTCAAATGAATCCAGGGCACTTTGAGGCATGTAAGAGCATTGTCCTTAACATTGTACTGGAATTCATCTATTTATGTAAATATAGTGATTTGACTACTCAAATACAATGTATACCATTAATGAATTGTATTTGGTACTATGGTGTATCATTTTAGATGTTGTTATTTTCAAGTTTGGAAAGTGAATATAACTTTAACCATATAGTAGTATATTAGCTAAAATTAATTTCATTTAATGAGCATATTTGCCTTGCATTGGCGAACATGGTTAAAACTATTTACAAGCATTACTAGAGTAAGAGGTTGTTCCATCAAGCTAGTTAAGTGAAATTACATTCCAATAATTTGTTATGCTTCTTAAGGCTTGTTTACATTTGTTGTTAGAAACATTTATGTATAATGGAGAAGTTTTGAAGTGTTTCAGAAAAAAAGTCAACAAATGGAGTGAGAGGATGCTTAATTGCATTCACATGATTTTCAAGGTTTTTTATTCCTTTCTTTAGTTTTTTATATTTTACCTTCGGTTGTTCTTTCATGGTCTTTAAAACAGTTGGTCGCCCTTTGTATATGCCATGTTTCAAGGGACAAAGTGAACCTTGAACAATACATTCTTAATCTACAATTATTGATACATTTGGTGTATCACTCGCTAATTTGGTTCTTCCGTGAGGCACCTCTATAGTAGATTGGGAATATGTTCCACACATATGCCAAGATTCTAATTTATTGCGATTTGGCTAGTGGTAGGAACTTTTTAAAAGTTATTAAAAAGATATTTAGTTTTATGTATCTAATTCCTAGATTTTAAAGTAAATTGCTAAATATGTTTGTGTTGACTGGCCATGTCTTGTTGCATGATACTCTAGTATATGCATGTTTAATAGTGTGTCTTTTAAAATACCATAATAATTATGGTTTAGAAGTAGTTTAGGATTATATGATGCTTTATGTTCTATACAAATTATCTAGAAGAAATAGCTTTTTTAAATGTATGGATGGAAAATACATGTGAAATAATTGTATTTTTTTTCTAAATCTTTCCGTTCGGCGAAATTTGAAACAACCTACATACTGTCACCTACCATCTACCAATTTCCATTGCTAAAGTAAGAAAACTTTGACTATCATGTTATTGCAGTTTCAACAGGACCAGATCAACATCTTCCAATTTCTAACGAACTTGTACCATATTAGGCAGAGCAGTTGAGAGATTCGACTATAATGCTATATCCATATTTGAAGTAGGAAAATCTTGACTCTAATGCTATTAAGGTTTCATCAAGATCAGATATACATCTTCCAATTTTTAATGAACTCATACCCTTTCAGGAAGTGCATTTGAGAGATGCAATCTCATTGGAGTATGTTCTATGTTTACAATATGGGTGGAAATTATATTTGAAGAACTAGATCATGCCTTTGTTTCATATCCCATTTTTGTATAAGAAAGTTCATTTAATAATTTATCAATGCTGAGAGACACTTCAAGATGAGTTTTACCTTTTGTAGGGGAATTCACTATCCATTGTGGAAGGTGCTTCAAATGAAGTTTAATTCCAAATAAGGAGAAATATGAAGCTATACGACATGCCTTCTTGAAGATCCTTGGGTATTTGAAAATTATTATCCTTGGCATCCAATTCATCATGTGATGATCCAAATAATATTTCAAAAGATAAGAGAAACTTTTGGGAAATTTATAAGACAAATATTTCTCAGCACCCTCGTGGGTGGGAAATATTTCTTGTCATTAGAGGTGAAGGTGCATCCAAGTTTGTTGATGTGTATGCATCTTCTCTCGTTTATCCTCTTTATTTTTCATTTCATAAGAAGGGAATTAATTGAATAAATTTCCTCAATTAATGCTTTTGCATTTTGTTTTACTAGCTTCTCTTGGTGAGAACTTTGATATCTCTATTTCAAATTTTGTCATATTCTCATTCCATTCTCTAGCTTTAAGTGATTGCATAAAATTCACATAAGTTTGAAAAATATTAGGAAATAGGTTATGGTTTTTATTTCTAGCTTTCAATTTGGGAATAGATTTTGGGTATCAAGTGAACAACCTTGTTGTTGTATGGTCTATTCCTAATGTATTCCACATTTGAGTTCTAAACATCTGGACTTTTTTCCCCTAATAATTGATCTTATTCTTTTGTGAACTTCCTAACATGTTATCTTAGTTATTTCAATTGTAGAAAATATTAAGGATTGTTTATATAACCTTGTGCTATTTTTATTAATTCTTAGATCATTATTGAAATATTCCACTAACAAAACATTTTGAACTTACCAAGTCTATTGAAATGTTCCAATGGCTTGTTGCCTTTAAGTGGACCTTAAAAGCTCAATCATAATTTTCATTCCTACTAAGGGGCTATACTAGATAAGAATGTGTTTCTAATCTCATGTTTTGGTAAAATTATTATGGATAAAATTATACAACATGATGTGAAAACTCATATTTCTTTTACAATCTTTGATTAGTATGCTCTTCTTAAGAGAAAAAATGTTCAAGGAAAAGTGTACTTGTTGAACTTGACTTCTTGTTGGGTTTGATATTTTATTGTAGTGATTGATGGTTGGCACCGATGTTAACCTAGGAATGCATGGAAAATGTTTGTGTTGTGGCTGGAAGATTGCCTTATATTATATGTTATGGTGTGTTTCTATGGCATATGCTAGGCTTTTTAGTTGCAAGATATACCACTGGTGCATGTTTCACAGTTGTGCAGGCATTGGAAGAGTTGGGAGCAGGTTGGTAGAGGTCTGGGCTGAGAAGATTTTAATTTTTACCTATACTCTTCTATAACTACATGGAGTCAATATTATGCGTGTAGTTGAAGTTATTTAGACACATGGATGCAATCTTATGGTTGCGATTGCAATCGATATTTTCATGTTTTGTGGGTGCAGATATAGGTTTAATTATGCATAAACATTACCATGGTATTGGTATGTGTGTGGAGCAAGTTGGTACTTGGTAATGGTATGTGTGTGGATAAGGTTATCACTTTGTATTGGTGTTACCATGGTAAATGTTCCCTTCATATTGGTATTAAAATGGTAAATGTGCCCTTGCTATTGGTATTACCATGGTATTTTCCCATGGTATTGTTTTGGCGATTGATGAGGATCATTTGTCATATTCTTGTGGGTTAGTATTGAGTTGATTTATTGATGGAGTGAGAGTATGGATGGACTTAGAGAGTGAGAGTGTGATATAATGACTTGTATAACATATTGTATATCTGTAATTGTGTGTAGTTGGGTGCTTTATCAGATTTATTTATTTATTTATTTTTCCAGATTAGAGTGGCTGTTGGGTTACTCATGTTGAACAGATTTGAGAACCCAGTTTGAAACATTTTGAAATGTGGTTCACATGGAGGAGTTGGAGGCATAAATACTTCATGCTTGTGGAGACTATCACAAAATTATTAGAGGAGGATAATCTCAATCCAATGGTAGCTAGATAGTCCAACAGATGTTGGGTGAGTCTCGTTGTTGTGGTGGCTTCCATTGGATGATTATCTACAGAGTCATATTGAGTAGGAACTTATCAACTAATGGATGTTAGTACATTATTGTAGGAGTCAAGTCTTCTAGTTAGTAGGTGCTAATTACTCCATGTTCAAATGTGTTCAAATATTAATAGAATATTTGAGCAGCAACAACAACATCTGTTTTTTTTTCCTTGGAGAGGGTTTTCCATGAGATACATTTGTGTCCTCTTATCTGCATGCATTGATATTGTTTATCTTGTTTTTACATTATTGATGTAATGGTTCTACATGATTTAATTTTGATTTGATGTTGTATCAATAATCATTGGGTTGTTTTCTAAAGATAGTTAAAAATCAAATAATTACAAGCACTACAGATTCACCCACCCCTCCCCCCCCCAAAGTAGTGGGATCATTTTCAACAAGTGATATTAGAGCATGTTCTCTCGGAGGAGCTTGATCGCTTGAGGGTAGAACATGCAATTAATGAGCATCAGTATTGGAGCAAGACTTCTCCAACTGCTAGGGCTACCAACTTTACTTTATGAACTCAGGGTTTCATACAAACATGGAGGTGACAATGCTATATACACAACAAATGCATCATTATACTCATGTCACTTCTCAACTAGGGCACTTGACCATGAGGGTTCCAGACCATTCCTCTAGTGATCTAAAGGGAGTCTGACTACTGATAGTGGATGTAAAGTTATTTTTGGTGCAAAGAAGGTATATTCTTGTAAAACCAGGAAATGAAAGGTGCCAACTTGTAAATGCTATGAAATGACACAAATCACCTGCAAAAAGGAAACTATGCTATTCTTTTACTTTGTCACCTAGCTATCAGGGTTTCTTGAAAATGGAAGCTTACTCTATCATTTCATAAGTCAAACATGCATGCATTAACTATCTCATTTGCACTTATAGAATAGATGAAGTTATAATTTATGAACTTAGAAATAAAAGATCTAATGTTATTTGACCTTGTGGGAAGGAAATGAGTAAAGGGACTGGTCTAGGTGGCACTTCTGGTCATGGAGTCCAAGCTGAGGGGTTAACCTACTCCTAAATTGGGCTAGGCTATCATTGCAGGTGAAAAGAGGGTCAAAAAAGGATGCTACAGGATTGCTACAGGATATCCTGAACTGCTACATGAAGTTGGCTTAGTGGTTTTGGAGGATGAGAATGGAGGGATGAAGTGTTGGAAAGGTGCATGATAGTTGTGGAAGGTGTAGGGAACGTTAACATAACCCAAGGCCAAGCCCAACACTCCAAAAAGGCCAAATTTTCCTAAGACAACTTTCTCATGATGGCTAGAAAACAGAGGTTTAGAATATGGTTTGGTATGCATCAATAGAAGGTGGAGAAGACCTAGGTGGATTTTGTTGGAGGAGTCCCTTCCTGCAGATCAACAATCCCTACAATAAAACTTGTTTCTCTTTGCATTTACAAATTATTTTCTGTCAACATGGAAAAGATGAGTTGAATTTAGAAAATCTAATCTAACTTTGGTTAACGACTAGATCTGTGAAATGGAATACCTTCTATGCTACAACAACCTTAAGAAGAAGAATAAAAACTACAAATATTTCCAAGGAATCATTAACATTTATCTAGCTGAGAATGAGACTTAATCTAGGCAATGAACAAAAGAAAAACTATGTTTTTGGGTTGTGAGAGTGGGGTCACCTAATCATGATCCCATAAGGGAGATGGGATAGGGGTCATTATCACAAGATTTTCTGGTATATTTTCCTTCACCAGACTACAACACTAATCTACTCTTTAAGCTAATGAAAGCATGGATAAGCAACAACTTGATCAACTTTCTAAGCTAAACAGAAAAATAAATAAAACTTAATAGTTATTCAACATTCTAAGCTAAGAATATAGATACAAAAGAGAGGAAATTCTGCCACTAGGGTTGGGCCTTAACCCAAGAGCTTCAGCCCTCTGAATCAACTCAGTGCTGGATCAAAAAAATAATTTTCATTATCGTAGAAATGTCAAATACATCATAATAATAATAGTCAAATGTTCTTAAGATTAATGGCGTCTTGGCTACAATAGAACTTCCAATCCTAATGAGTCTGTTAGCTTGTTTATTTATACAAAACTAGAGCTACCAACAACTCCCTAGAAAATAAGGATACCTGGCTCCCTAACTTGAGAATAATGTTTCCTTGATTGGCTACCAGTGGCACCGAGCTGATGAGATAGAGGGGGAGAATATTTGAATGATTTGAGGAGTTAAGGAGGGAGACCACTTCCTAGAATCTCTCTTTCTTTCCTACTTCGAGTCTCTGCACTCAATTCAACTCAAAACTGCTCCAATTTCCTGCATTTAACACACATTAGGCCATAGGACATAGTAACTTACTTTTACTCTTCTCACTAAACAAAATATAATAAAGACTATAAATAAATGTGAGAAAAGGCAATCTAATAAGTTGGAGAGTGGAATTGTGACCCATATAGTTTACCTATGCATGAACCTCATCATGGATTATGGCGAAGAACAAGAGGAAACAATTTCAGAAGATGAAGCACTACAAACAAGCCAAGAATGTTGCAAAACCCGAAGAACATATTTTCTTGGTAAAAGGTATGGTAGACAATGTTCTAACATCCCTAGTTGATTTTATATGTAAATAAAAATAAGACCAAGGTCATGGGACACGTATTCCAAGCTAAATGTTGGGAAAAACATAGCGATGTGGACCACTTGTGATTAAGTAATGGCTATGGAAATTGGCAAAGGTATTGGTAAAGCCAAAGTGGCAATTAATGAGGGTAATATTATTATTTCGGGGGATAATTTTTCTAGTAATAGTATCGATGATCCAAGTAATATTAATAACAATTTTTTAGATCTCGATGGTTCAGGATCTTGTAGCATTATCAGTGATGGTAACCTGAGTAATAATGTTGTGAAGATTGACCTTGTTAGGTCCCGCAATTCTAAGGTCGTTAATCTTTCCAGATTTTCTTTTTCCCCTGCGGTTTTCAGTGTTTTGGGCAAAGGTCTAAACTTTTCCCTTGACCCTAGAAAAATCCCGGTGGAGGACATTATTTGCGACATGGAGTTTGGGATTAGAGATCTTCTGGACAATATTAAGGACACCATTAGGCATGATTGTGCTGTCGTCCTTCGAAAGGCTAAGCCCCCTCGGAAGAACCTCAGCAATGAGGAATTCTCTGCCCTAAAATCCTTAAATCAAAATGAAGATATTGTCGTTCTGAAGGCGGACAAAGGTGGAGCTACGGTCATCCTTAACAAGGATGATTACCAAAGGAAGATGCTTGATCATCTCCTCAATAGTGGCAGTTATAAAAAACTGCCCAAGAACCCTCTGAAAAAGATTTCTAGAGCTATGGCTGTCGCCATCAAGTCTAATGATTCAGTAAGTTCCCTTTGCCACAAGCTCATTGAAAAGAGTCCCATTACTCCTAGGATCTATGGGTTACCGAAGATTCATAAGGAGGGGGTCCCTCTGAGGCCTATCATCAACACCATTGGCGGTCCGACCTATCTGTTGGCTAAGTTCCTTGCCCTTAAACTTAAGTCCCTAGTTGGCCGCACTGAGTGCTTCATGAAAGACTCTGCATCCTTCATTAAGGAGCTTAAGGATATTAAGCTTAGCCCCAAGGACACTCTCGTCAGCTTTGATGTGGTCTCCCTTTATAATTGCATCCCTATAAAGGAGGCCTTGGAAGTGATCTATCGCCTAACAGATCCCGATACCACGCATCTAGTGGAGATCTGTCTCACTTCCACGTTCTTCTTCTTCGAGGGTGAATTCTTTGAGCAAACTTGTGGTGTCGCCATGGGTTCCCCTCTCTCCCCTATTGCTGCGAATATTTTTATGGAAGATTTCGAAGCCAAAGCTTTATCCTCAGCTCGTCTTCTTCCTAAGCTTTGGAAAAGGTATGTGGATGACACTAACGTCATCTGGCCCCATGGCCCTGAGGAGTTGGATCGGTTCTATAATCACCTCAATAGCCGGTCCTCCGCCATTAAGTTCACCATGGAAAAAGAGGTCAATGGTTGCCTCCCATTCCTATATATTCTTATATATCGGAATAAAGATGGCTTTCTCTCCCACTCTGTGTTCCGAAAGAAAACTCATACTGAGCAGTATCTTCATGCCGATTCTCAGCATTTCCCTGCTCAAAAGTTGGGTGTTCTTAACACCCTTGCTACTCGTTCCCTCAGGATCTCTGATTGTGAGAGCTTTGATAAGGAGAGATCCCATCTCCTTAATGTCTTTGTGGAGAATGGATATAGTAGGCACCTAGGTCAGAAGGCTTTCCGTAAAGCCTCGAAAAATGCGTTAATTAAGAAAGAGCCTAAAGAGCGACGTCTAGGTGTCCATCTTCCCTATGTCCAAGGAACCACAGATAAGATCGCTCGGATCCTTAAAAGATATGATATTCCTTCAACCTTTAGGCCCCTCAACACCATTCGCAATTCCCTCATGTCGGTGAATGACCCCGTTAACCCTAAGGACATGAAGGGTGTCTACTTGATCCCTTGTTCATGTGGGACCCCCTATATTAGGGAAACTGGCCATTCCATCCATCAAAGGATCTGCGAGCATGCTGCTGACCTAAGACATGGGAGATCCAAGTTGTCGGCTTTAGCACAACATGTAGATAAGATCAAGCATTAGGTGTGTATTGAGGAGGCCAAAGTTGTGGCCAAGGTCGCTCAGTTCCATCATCGTAAATTTAGGGAAGCTATCGAGATTGAAAAGAGGCCGAACAATCTCAATAGAGATGATGGCTGGAAAATCAGTAGGTGCTGGATTCCAGCACTCTCTTCTTAGTCGATTTTTCTGCCCCCTCCTCAGTGTTGTGCTCTTTTTATTTATATATTTCTTATAGTGTTTTTATTGATTTTTCTCTATTTTAGTTTATTTTTATTTTT